>CADEBD010000574.1:0-22807 GCA_902825455.1 Arctia plantaginis
GGCCCTTAAAAGAATTTTTTTTTAAAAAAAAAAATTTTAAAGGGGGAAAAAAACAAAGAAAAACCAAAGACTTCGGGAACAATTTTTTTTTAAAAAAAATTTAAAAAATGTTTACAAAAAATAAAAAAGGGGTGCTTTTTGTCCATGTGTTTTTTAATCGAACCCACAGCACTCAGCGTAGAAGGAAGAGGCGAGATGACCGCTTAAATCACTCCGCCATCCGCAAAGTGCAGCTTCAGGTGTGAAAATACAATATTCTCGTATATTTATACTTATCTTAGTGTAATGCCTGAGGTTTAAAATATAGAAAATTATATAGAATATTCAGTGAATTAAACAATTTTGACAAAATTTCATCAAGCACTGTTCTGTTCTGTTCAACTGTTCACGCAATAGTGTTTGAAGAAACCGCATCGTTTTAAAATAATGGCTGAAATATTCGAAAGTTGGAAGTTTTTTTTGGTAAATTCGTATATACACTCATGTTATTTTTAATACTATTTGTATTAGTTGTATTGTCAAAAAAATATGATAAACGTAAATATTTATGGATTTATTATATATTTATTTTTAATATTATATAAACATATATTCGTATAAAAATCCCTAGGATGTAGTAACATTATATTAATGCAGCGACTTATACGAGAAAACAAAATATAAGCTATATATAAATACATATATATATATAGCTTTATTAGAAGTCTTATTACGTTTTCAATAATTTATCTAAAGTGTCAGTGTACTGTGTTGGATTCGAACCCGCAGCTAATAGTTGAATTCAAATTTTTAATGCCGCTTATTATTAAATTTATTTAAGCCTTCACCTTATAACATATCAAAAATGAACGCTATTATTAACATTGTGATCTTATCTACTGATTTATAAATAAATTAGATTAAATTTTTTATTTAAATGTGATGCTGTAGTCTTGGTAAATATAATCTTCGGAGAGTCTTGTCCGGGCAAAAAGTGTACTGAAAATAGCTGAGGGCGGCGAAGCGTGGCGCTTCAAATTGGGCAATGCGTGGCCGTGCTCCACTCCAGTGAGCAGGAGCCTGCCCAGTCATCGTCTACCCTCAGCCGAGCTCCAAGACGGGGACCTTGACGTGCACATTAAGCTACTAACATATTTAAACCAGCAGGCTCGCACTACGTAACAACTTTATAAAAACACTATAAACTTCAAATTATATATTTAAATATGCGAAATTATTACATTTATTTATTAGAATGAATGCAACGATACTTGGAAGAGGAACATAAAATGTAAATTGATATAACTATTATTCTGCTTTAAAGGATATTTTATAAGACGATAGGATTATAAGTATAAAACTAAATGAAACAACTATACCTTTATAAAATACAATTAAAAAATATGTATCCATAGACATGGCAGATTATCGATTATGAAAATAATAGACAATAAACTTGCATAATCAAACAAACATGGCGTGTCAATCAAAAGACTTCAACGCGCAGCTTATCTAAACATCATCGAACGTAACTAAAGGTAGTTATTTCACGCATTTCCTTATAAAGTAGGCTTTAAACTTAATACGGAATTAATAAATATCGAGTTCACCTGGAACTTCCTAGTTGTTTACTTGAAAATCAGCATCAATCGTCGGTAGTGAGAGTGGAGCGAGCCGAGCGGACGCACAAGCGGCGCGGCGCCTGCGCACGTTACGTCATCGCCCCGCCGCGCACACACTCACACTTTCACTGTTAGATAATAGCTCAACACTACGCCACTGCCTTACTTACACACTTACACACACAATAGGAAGTTGTTCTCGACATTCACACTACACACAGCCTCCAAAGTTTTAGTTCAGAAAAGTCAAACAGACTTTATTGTTAGACTATGATGCAACATGACATTTAATAATTGAAGATAATAATAATTATTATTTAATTTATTACACTAATCATTCATAGAAAGATACGGGTCGATAATTATTGTGATGTAAGAAGATGTTTAATACTTACAAATTATATTATTATCTAATTTAGGAAGTGTTTTATAGCCGTAGGTATCAGATACTTGCCTGTTGGAAAGCTGAATTGTTTACTACAGTTACGTATAAGGTAGACCTCCATGTTACTGAATCTTGCATTTGGGATTATTTTATGAGGATACTTGTAGTGTTGGCACATTAAGTGCTTTTTGTTGCTAAGATACACAACCATGTTTCTTTAATTATTTTATTTAGTAGCGATGATACTCCATTTAATTAGGCTAATACATACCCAATACCAGTTTGGTGTTACGTCAAAATTGGTTTTTAATGCAAATTGGGCGCTTACCTCTGTAGCACCAATGCCGACGCGACGGTGTAATTTATGGGCACCAAACGTAATACTAAAAAAACTAATCGGGTGCATTATAGAGATTCTTTTGTTAGGGTGTGCGTAAATTGGGGTGCGTGGTCCGGAACCTCCTTGTGGTGCACCCTGGGCAACGGAGACGGCAGCGCCTCTCTCCCTAGGTGGGAAAGGCGCTGCCGCCTGCGGCCAATTCCGGCCGAGGTGGGAACGGCCCGTCAAGGGCTGTTCGGAGGGCTGCTTTCCGCATGTCCCTCTGTTTGGCAGAGGGCATAGGGGAGAGCGGGCTGGGGGCGGACGGGTCCACTGCCGCTGGCTCTGTCCAGAGGTGGTGGACACTGGTCTGACGCAGACCACCGTCCGGCCATGTCGTAACCCTGACTGGCAACAGTCAGGAATGACGGCTCTTCGAGGGCTACGAGGAAGGCAACCTCTATAAAAAACCCTGGGGCGGACGGACCCGGTCTGGTGCAGACCCCGTCCGGCCCAGCCGTAATCCTGAATGGACAGGACCGGTGGATCTTCGGATCCGCGAGGACGTAAACCTCTATAAAAAATGCTCTAAGCCCACGTTCTGACGCCTGGCAAGGGGCTGAGTCGCTGGAGGGAGTCCAGTGCCGAAGGCGTCCCCGTCGAAGGACGTTAAACTAAAAAAACCATGACATGAGGCCAAAGATTATTAAATCTACCCAGGAGGGTCCTGGACACACAGTGTCTGGGGAATCCCTCCCGGAGCCAAACGGCTCCGGCAGCTCCCACTCGTATTCTGGGGGGAGCACCAAATGTCGAACCTGCCCGTCGCCGAGCAGTAAATCCGGCGACGTTATCGCGGAGGACGCGAAAAACCTGGAGGTAGTGTCGAACACCGACACTGCCTCGGAGAGGAGCGGAGCGAGTACCCCGATGGTCTCAGCTGCAGAGCAGCACCAGAGGGGTACTCCAAAGCGCAAAAGGCGCTCGCTTCGCCTGGGCCTGAAGAGGCAATTGGAGTCGGCCTCGAGCGATGAGGCCTCGGCTCCCAAAGTCGCCACAAGCCGCAGAGGCGCTCGCGGCGGAGGCCGACTCCCCAAGGCCATGGTGGTCCGGAAGAAGGTGGCGGTCCAGTCCGCGGCGGCAACCCCGTCGACCGGATCGAGGAGGCAATCGGCGCGGCCGATTCCTTGCTTCAGACGTCCGGTGTGGCCGGGGGCCCCCAACAGGAGGCCCTGGTAGCGGTCGTGCGCTCCATAATCGAGGCGGGCAGACTCCTTGTGGCCGAGAGCAGGGCCCACGCTAGGGAGAGAGCCCGCCTCGAGGCGGATCTCGCACAGGCTCGTGCCCACGCTGGTGCCACACCAGCGTCTTCGGCACCTGTGACGTTGTCCGCCCGTAAGGAGCCGGACTTAGTCCGACTCGTGGCGGAGATGGAGGAGCGGATTATGAGGCGCATCTCCGCATTAGAGAGCGCCCGTTGTCGCCCACCTCTGGCTCCGCCAAAGGCGACATATGCGGCCGCTGCCAAGGCGGGCCTAACAGCCCAGCCAGCAGCTAGGGTGGCTGGGCCGTCATCAGCGCCCCCGCCCCAGAAGGCCGGAAAGGGCAAAGGGAGGGGGAAGGCGGCCCCAACCCAAGCCCCAGTCTCGGCCCCGGCTGACACCGCACAGCGCTCGTTGGAGCGGGGCTGGACGGTGGCCGGGGACAACAAAAAGAGGCGGAAGGCCGCCAAAAAAGCGGCCAAGAAGGCGAGGAGGGACGCCGCCGCCGCCGCGAAGGGAGCGCCTAGGAAGCTCCGCGCCCCTCGCTCCTCGGCCGTCGTTATCACTTTGACGGCGGAGGCAGCGGAGAGGGGCGTGGGGTACGCCGAGGTCTTGACGAAAGTCAAGGCCAACGTGGACCTCAAAGCCCTCGAGATTCCGGGCGTCCGGTGTAAGAACACACGGACGGGAGCCCGGCTCCTCGAGGTAGCCGGCGCTACCAGTGGCCCCAAAGCCGATGCCCTAGCGGCTAAGCTGAGGGAGTCACTGGATGCAGCTGACGTCCGAGTGTCCAGGCCCACTAAATGCGCCGAAGTCCGCATCACGGGCCTGGACGACTCTGTCACGGCGGACGAGCTCAGACTCGCCGTGGCGGAGACGGGAAGCTGCCCTCTGGACAGCGTGAAGGCCGGAGCAATACGCTTCGGCCCCGGTGGACAGGGGGCAGCGGTTGTCAGCTGCCCCATCGCGGCGGCCCAGAAGGTCGCCGATGGACGGAGCCTCCTGGTCGGAGGTTTCCTGAGGGCGCAGGCACGACTCCTGCAGGCCCGACCGGCAAGGTGCTTCAGGTGCCTGTCGGTGGGTCACGTAGGGGTGCACTGCACGGCGGAGGCCACCGTAGGTGACCGATGCTTCCGCTGTGGCCAGCCCGGTCACAAGGCGGGTGGCTGCAACGCTCCGCTGCGTTGCTTTAGGTGCGCAGCGGGGGGCAAGCCTGCCGACCACCGGGTTGGTGGTAAGGCCTGTGCCCTATCGCGACCGAAGCCGGGAGGCCGACCTTCCGCCTCCGAGCCGCTGATCCAGACGGAGAGTGCCGCTGGACAGCCGCAAAGTTCGCTGCGGGATGCGGGGATGGAAGTCCAGTGATGGATCCACATCTCCGCATCCTCCAGGTGAACGTAGGCCACGGTGCCGATGCTCAGGATCTTCTGCTCCAGAGCATGGCACAGTGGTCCATCAACATCGCCGCTATCGCCGAGCCATATGTCCATCGGTTTCTCGGGCCTGCCTGGGAGACCGACTTGGACGGCACGGACGGCACGGACGCACGAACCCGAGGGGCAGGGCATTGGAGAACTGGGCTGAAAGATTCGGCCTAGTTCTCCTAAACCGGGGGGCCGTGGCCACGTTCGTGACGGCGAGGGGTAGTTCGATCGTGGACATCTCGTTCGCATGCCCCTCGCTAGCGCGTCGTGTCCAAGGCTGGCGCGTCGTTGTCGGGGAGGAGACAGGTTCGGATCACCGATATATTCGGTTTGACGTCTCCGCCCCTGCAGATGGCGCGCCGGTCAGACCGGCACCACCTGAACCACGTTGGGCGCTCAAGCGCTTAGATCGCGACCTCCTCCTGGAAGCCGCCATCGTACAGGCCTGGGCTCCTGCGCCGGACAGGCCTGTCGACGTCGATGCTGAGGCACAGTGGTTCCGGGAGGCCATGACCCGCGTCTGCGATGCGGCGATGCCTAGGGCTCAGCCCAATACTGCAAGGCGCCAGGTCTACTGGTGGTCGCCGGAGATCGCACGGCTGCGTCAAGCCTGCGTGACCGCGCGCCGCCAGTGGTCCAGGTTCCGCAGGAGGCGTCGCCGCCCCGAAGATGCGGCAGCGAGAGAGGCGGAGCTGTTAGCGGGTTACAGGGTTGCCAAGAGGACCCTTCAGGCAGCGATAAAGCGGGCCAAGAGCGAGGCCCGCCGCGAGATGCTGGAGACACTGGAGCGGGATCCGTGGGGACGCCCCTACCGTATGGTTAGGGGCAAGATGCGCCCATGGGCCCCGCCGCTCACACGGTGTCTTCAGCCAGAGCTGCTTGAGAGGGTCGTTGGCTCCCTGTTCCCAACGCGAGTGGTGGAGCATACTCCGCCACAGATGGCTCCGCCTCCGGCGCTTGAGGCGCCTAACGTGGATGACGACGACGTGCCTGAGGTCACTGGGGTGGAACTAAGGGTGGCGGTGTTACGGCTTAAAGCCAAAAACACCGCCCCGGGACCCGATGGCATTCCTGGCCGAGCGTGGGTCCTGGCCTTAGTCGACGAGGCTCTCGAGCCCCGACTGCGAGGGTTCTTCAGCGCATGCCTCGAGCGGGGCCAGTTTCCGAAATTGTGGAGGACGGGGAAACTGGTCCTCATCCGAAAGGAGGGGCGCCCGGCGGACTCACCGTCCGCCTACCGGCCCATAGTGTTGCTTGACGAGGTGTGCAAGCTCTTTGAAAGAGTGATTGCAAGGCGCCTCGTCAAGCATCTCGTGATGGTTGGGCCGGATCTGGCGGACAACCAGTACGGTTTCCGTCAGGGGCGCTCCACCGTGGATGCGATCATGCGCGTGAAGGCTCTGGCGGAGGAAGCAGTCTCCCGGGGTGAAGTGGTGTTGGCGGTGTCCTTGGACATCGCCAACGCGTTCAACACTATGCCCTGGAGCTGCATCAGGGAGGCGCTCGTGTATCACGAAGTGCCTCTCTACCTCCGCCGCATAGTCGGGGCATATTTGTCGGAGAGAGCCGTCGTCTACCCCAGTAGGACCGGTCTCGGTAGGCGTGAAATGTCGTGCGGTGTTCCGCAGGGGTCGGTGTTAGGGCCACTCTTGTGGAACATCGGCTACGACTGGGTGCTTCGTGGTGCCTTCTTGGATGGTGTCGCCGTCGTGTGCTACGCGGACGACACACTCGTGACGGCGCGCGGCAAGACGCACCACGAGGCAACCCTGAGGGCCACGGCCGGGGTTGCCCAAGTCGTTGAGCGTATCCGGCGGCTGGGTCTCGAGGTGGCTCTGCACAAGTCCGAGGCCCTGTTCTTCCACGGGCTTCGGAGGAAGCCGCCTGAGGGATCTAGCCTCACGGTAGGAGGCACTCGCATCGGCATCGAGCCCTCGATCAGGTATCTGGGGCTCGTACTCGATGGCCGATGGGACTTCGGATATCATTTCCGAGGTCTGGTCCCCAAGTTGGTTGGGGCAGCGCGTGCGTTGGCGCGGCTGCTGCCCAACATGAAGGGACCCGATGACTCCTGCAGGAGACTCTACTCGGGGGTTGTGCGGTCCATGGCCCTTTACGGGTGCCCGGTATGGGCGGGGGCCCTGAAGGCCAGCAACGTCGCGATACTGCGACGCCCGCAGCGAATGCTGGCCATCAGGATCATAAGGGGGTACCGCACGATCTCCTTTGAGGCAGCGAGTCTCCTGGCCGGAACTCCACCGTGGGACTTGGAGGCGAGAGCCCTTGCGGCACTGTATCAGTGGCGCAAGGAGGCGCAGGAGTTGGGTCGATGCCCCGAGACTCGAGAAATCGAGGACCGGAAATCCCAACTCCGCCAGGTCATCATAGGGGAGTGGAGGGAACGACTCGGGCAACCGAGCGCCGGGCACGCCGTCATTGCGGCGGTAAGACCCGTTATGGAGGATTGGCTCGAGAGGCGTCACGGGACCCTCTCATACCGATTGACGCAGGTGATCACTGGGAAGGGATGTTTCGGAGATCACCTGTGTCTGATCCGCAAGGAGCCAACGCCTGAGTGCCACCACTGCGATGGCCAGACCGTGGACACGGCTCTCCACACGCTGGCAGAGTGCCCGGCGTGGGTTGAGCAGAGGCGAGACCTCGTGGCGGCCATCGGAGTGGGAGTTCTCTCGCTCGATAGCCTGATCGCGGCTATCGTGCGGAGCGAGAGTGCGTGGAACTCTGCCGTCTCCTTCTGCGAGCAAGTTATGCTCGCGAAGGAGACGGCGGAGCGGGACCGGGAGAGGTTTAGAACTCTCCCGGCCCGCCAGGCCCGGGCACGGGCCAGGCAGCGCAGGCGACTCAGGCGCCGGAGGTCGCAGAACGACCTCCGTCCTCCATAAGCGCAGGCCTGGGGGTGACAGGTGAGGCCATCTGTCACCCTAGCAGAAGCAGGCCGGGGTGGCGGCGAGCGCGTTGCGAAGCGCGCTCGCTTCCAGGGAGCACAGGGAACATGGGGTTCCCACACGGGGCGGGGGTCGTCTACTCGTCTGTAGATGACCCGAGGTATGTCGGGGCACCAGGGCCTTCCTTTCTAGGGTATACCTGGTTCCCCGGCTATTAGTACCCGGCGAAGGCGTGCGGTTTTAGTCGGTTCGTGTCCGACATGCCACCGACAGGTGGTATCCGAGGGGATTTCCGCACGGAAAAAAAAAAAAAAAAAAAAGGGTGTGCGTAAATACACTAATTAATTACTTGTTCAAAAATACGTACACTTTATGACGATGATTATTTTTCATTCTTTTCTTTGGGAAAGACATTAATGCGTTTGATTAGTGTTTCTTCTACATCTGGAGATGCTCTCTTTCTATATCTGCTAGTAATCACTAGTAGATATAATCTGGCTCAAACAGTACCTAACACGTAATTGCGACAACATTTCCACAGGTCTTGACAACACATCCACTTCGGATGTTCTTTAGGCCATAGGTTTAAATTCATTTAAAATTAAATGGATACCACTGCCTTAATACATCAAAAGAAATATTTGTATACATGCCTATTTATCATTTATATTGTATGAAGATTCGGACGAAGCCAGGACCTGTACATTCGTGGGCAGGCAACACGAGCGAATGAATATTAAGTTTGGTATATCCGCATGTGTTTGGCCTTGGCTGACTCGTTCAGTATTTTTTTACGTACTTAGTGTTCCGTATCTTGATGAACATTGTATAGGCGTGTTTAGGTGCTTTAATGTTCTAGTGGAACTCATTTGTGTGTATGACGCGCCTATTTAGATATACATATTGAAGACATTTTACGAATAAAAATAATACTTCAAATACTTAATGTTTGGAATTGTTTTTAAAGAGGCATTTAGTGTTCTACTTCTTAGGCAGAAAATAAAAAAAACTTTAGATTAATTTACATGATTAATTGTTTAAATTGCAAAAACATTGTACTCGTGAGTTGTTTCAGTTGTTTCTGAAATTGAAGGTAATGATAATATTTTGACACATCTCACACACAGCCGTCTGATCCCAAACTAGGCAGAGTGTCAGTGTGCTATTGTAACCAGACTGCTGAAAAACATGCTAATATATTACTAAATACATACATATTAATCGATAAATTATACCAAGACACCAAACAAATCCTTGTGCTCATCACAGAAAAAAAAATCTTGGGTGAGAATCGAACTCACGACCTCTGGCTTGTTGCTGCTTGCTCGTTGATCACTAGATCATGACTGCTAAGTCCGACCAAAAGGCTAGTCAACAATGTAAGTAATTCTAACTCTAATTCAAATGCATTGAACATTTACTACACAATAACATAGAACGGTAAAGGCAGGTTACGCAACAGACATAACTATGAGAAACGAAGAAAGCTTTGACAATTGGAAAGAACAGACTTTACCCTTCACCTATTATAATGTTTATATTTACAAATTGTAGCAGGAAGCAAGGTGCTGCGACTAATACACCGTACAGAATTAAACACGCACAAGTTTTGACTAACACGAAATCGTGTGGTTGGATCAAGCGATTACAAAATGTTTTTTTTGTGACTGTTAACAATTATAAACATTCATCGATGTCAAAGAATTTACTAGTACACAAATTATATTACTTAGCTGTAAAATTACATTACTTAGCTGTACTTTCGAGTTATCAATAACTGAAAGTATTTAACATTATTGAAAATTCACCTTTAATTTCGGAGTCGTATAGGTAAAACTTGTAATACTGAATTTGCAGGAATGTTGAGTAGATATTAGGAAGCGTAAAGAAATAGCTTAATAGGTCGCAATGTCCTTGGTTGATGACATCATATGTAAGCGTTTTGAACTCTCTTTGTTCTATTCTGCAACATTTGTGTTTCCAAAATAAAACGAAATAAATAAAAGAATAGGTTCAACACATCACGAATCTTAAAGATGGTATGTTGATTTAATTTGAATTGTTAATGCTATCAAATAATATTTCAAACAGTATGATGTATTGTATCTTTCTGAAGATTTCGAGAATGATTTTTGAATGACCGAATACACTGGGCAGTCGAAATAAGATGACATTCAATTTTGAAAATTGAGAAAATTTATACGATTTTAATCATTATAACCCAACCCAAGAAAGGTAAAAAAGGTAAAAAATAATACTTCTGATAAAGCCACTAGACAAAAGAAAAAAGTTCAAAATTGGTTAACATAGAGAACACAAAACGGTACGCAACTTTATGTTCTTTTTTTTACACCCTCTTATATTTATGTATGTATAACGGAATATACGAAAGTGAATTTGAACAACTTTAAAATGTCGAATAAAGCTGAAACTTCGCACCCGTATCAAGGACCGATGACAATAATAATTCGATAAATTTGGCCGATTATCTTGATTAGGATCTTCAGCATTAACGTCTTTTTCCATACCTAAAAATAGGGTAGTGTCTTTTGCTACGTACTAAGAGGCGTGTGCTAAAGCATTTGTGACTTACTTGCTTGTTACTTTTTTAGTATTAATGAGAAGTAATTATCATTAATGAAAAAAAACACGCTTTCGTAAGTAGCCGAACTTTTATATGATACCCATTCTTTTTTACGATAAAATGATTTTTCTTTATGGACTTATAGAAAATTATTTTCTACCTTTTAGTTCGGCTGGTTACAAAAGCGTGTTTTTTAGTTTTTTAAACTATAATTTACATCTTTATTCATGTCTGCTTATATATATATATAGACATACAAGTATTCAGGGGCCTCTTCTAATAACTACGTACATATGTAGTAGTATTAATTTCCCTATAAAATAAATATTTGAATACATAATTTCATTCACATTAGTTCTGGCATTCCGCCTATCTTGATCACTTACCCTTTCATACCATTAACTCGTTATATAACTTGGTTTGGATGTCGTTATGCCAGTTTGTGTTGTTGGGGCCTATTTGCAATTACACGCCGATTTTTTTGCCCTTATTCAAGTTTGGTCACGAATAACCACAAAAAATTATCTTCTGAACGTAACCTTGATCTTTTGTTAGCCATTTATTTACGTTGGATTCATATACTCATACTGGTTCAGTCGATAAATGTGTGTACATCAGATTAACGTGAAAAAATGCATATTCTTTGTCACATCCTTTATCTAGCGGTCAACTTTGACTGACTGAAGTGTTGAGCAGAAAACTCTTTTCAATTTTAACGGGATTTTAACTATATTAAAGACGTACCTAAAAATCTTATACAGAGTATTTTTTATATTTTAACACATTGATAATCGTATTGTTTTACTGACTTACTTATTTGGCTAATGAAATGATTAGTTTATGTGTTTGTTTGCTTGTGTCACTGATAGCAAGTAATAAACATAAGGCAGCATTTTGCTTTCTCATTAGGGAGATCCCTTTTAACTAAATAATCTGATATATATGTTGGCATTCAGCATAATATAGCTTAGTGAAGTGGCGCTATACTAATAATAATAATAATATTCACGCGTTAGGCAGGGACTATTTTTTTAAATTTTTAATGTATTTTTTTGTACATAAATATATCTAAAAATATAATTTATATGTTTATTTCATGTAATAAAGAGAATAATAATAATAATAGTTTATTATTTATCTCTCACATAGCTACAAAAAACAAAATTGCATAAAGGAAGCTTAATCTAGACATATATTTGCTACTATATGAGAGACTGGCATCTGTACTAGGAGACCTGTATGACAGATTACCAGCCTCTCCACACGTCACTGGACCCGTGCAGCACCAGTATGTCTTAAGTGTCGATGGGCTAGTGTGAACATGGCTACCATGAGCAAGAGGCGCAAGCTATATGTCATGGTCCTGGCAAATGGCGTTCTGGCGTTATCGTCTCGGCCTAACCTGGACGTAAATGAGGCTTGAGTGTATTTATGAGTAGTGCTCAGGATTGTCTGTATACAAAGAAACTCCTCCACGGCCATTCGCACAAATATGAAATTTTATAAATGCGTTGTATATTGAAAGTCAGTTTTAAAGCCGTTTTGATCTGGCTACTGCATCCAGAATCGGCTCAAACGAGGATACTCTTCAACTGTTAACCATAGAGAAACGTTTACTAAGTACGTACTAAAGTTTACCATAACCTGGGTGTTGCGTTAGGGATTAACCTTAGATCAACAGCTCTTCAACGGTCAACAGCACAGGCAAGGTTTTTTAGTTTGAAGCGCTATGTCGTCAACAAATTTTTATAATGGGGATTGCACAGGACTTAAATGTGACCACATTATTGTTTTCAACCAATATAACAACCAATTGTCAATAAAAAAGTTATGACAAAACGATGCATTTGTTTACTCAGAGCTTATTATTTTCTTGTATTGTATTTGATAAAAAATTTCTTTTGAAATGTTCGTATGACATATATCTAGTTAAAACATTTGACAATTTATTAATGAAAATGTCCACAAAATATTTAAATATTCAACTGTTGGTGAATTAGATTTTATGTAACTAGCACAATGTACCAAACGACAATGACTTACTTAAATATAATTAGACTTTATATGAGTACCCATTAAATTTATATTTGTGACAAATTGCTTATTTTATTGTCTTGTAAATGGATTACTTTGACACATAGCAAATTTTGGTTTATGGTGTGGAGTGAGATAGGTAGTGTTGGTATTACATTACAGTTCCGTTTTGCCAGTTGGTAATGCTTTTCTTTTTTAACAGCTATAAATTTAAATTATTAAGAAACTTTTGTAAACTTTAATTATTATGTTTAGGAACGGGTGTCATGTCCCTCCAACACAAAGGAAAGATCCTCCAACCAGGCGAGGTGATCATGCCTGGCGGGCCGCAGTTAATGTTGGGAAGTTGTTTATATGCTAATCGGCAAGAGAATACTTCATATCGCGACACAGGATTTGTAATTCTCATTCAGGAGTCACTCCGTAGTTCGGTGTGTCTTCGTTAGGTGGCGCTGTAGTATGTTTTTGTTTCTTTGTATATGTGAGTCGCCACAAATGAAACTACAAAAGCTCAGTTACGGAATTTTTATTCCTATTGAATTCGCTGTCTTAGAAAATTCTTAAATGAATTTTATAAAATTCTCTACAAATATCTTACTTGATGATTAACTCTACTTAAATTATTAATTTATGCTAACTTAATGACAGTGAAAATAAAATTCAAGCCGTTAGTATGTACTCGTATGACCTTTTTTTTTTTTTTTTTTTTTTTTTTTTTTTTTTTTTTTTTTTTTTTTTTTTTTTTCACGCGGGGAATGCTTTTCGCACCATACCCTCCGTTGGGGAAACGTAGGGCGTGTGTGGGACTCCCGGAGAACCGGTCTACCCACTAAACCCCGCGGCGGCCTACCTCGGCAGTCGGGAGGAGCTCCAGGAACGCATCGGCGACTTCTGGAGTCCTTCCTGCCGTACCTCATGTCTGAGGCACATCCCGGAGTGATCGAAGTCACCCTGGGGCAGGACGCTACCGCACCTCTCACTGTTCTACAGAGTAAAAGGCGCAACAGCATCCCGCCTTAGACGACAGCCCCCGGCCGCACCGGAGTGTCATCTGTCTCGGGTCGTTTACAGCGGTCACATCGCCCCAAGATGTGGCCGCAGCGACCCTTAGGCGGCGATATGGGAGTTAGCGACCTCTGCCACGTCCCCTTCGCCGCCTCCTTCGAGCGGGATCGGCCCTCTCCCGATCCCGCTCTGCGGCCTCCTTTTGGAGCATAACGTCCTCGCAGAAGGAGACCGCGGCTGCCCATCCCTCGCCACTCGCCAGCATTGCCGCGATTAATGCTGGCGGTGACAGGTTTCGTCCGATCTGTCCGACCAGGACTCGACGTTCGGACTCCCATGCAGGGCAGTCCTCCAGAGTATGCTGGGCGGAGTCCCGGTCGGACCCGCAATGGTGGCATTGTGCCGTGGCCTCCCGTCCAATTCGATTCAGATACTCACCGAAGCAACCATGCCCGGTAAGCATCTGAGTCAATCGGTAGGTGACACAGTCGTTCCTCCCTACCCACGCTTCGAAGCTCGGCAGAACGGCTCCGACGGCGCGTTGGCTGGCACAGCCCTGGATTACAAGCCGTGCCTGCCACGCTCGCAGAGCCTGGGTATGCGCGTTCCGCCGCAGCATTCCGGGCTCATGATCCGGCGCGGCCTCCTCACCATTCCGACCGACAGAACGGACTTGGTCATAGACCATCGCGTCCATGTCGGCCAGAATGTCGAAGGGTGGATATCGCGCCAGGACCGTCGCCGCCTCAAACGAGATGGTACGATAACCCCGTACGACCCGTATGGCCATCAACCGCTGCAGGCTTCTGAGTAGAGCCTTGCAGCGGGAGGCACCCGCCAAGTCATTAGACCAGACGGGCGCCCCATAGAGGACCATGGATCGCACGACCCCCATATAGAGACGGCGAACTTCTTCCCGTGGTCCCCCGAGATTGGGCAGCAGGCGATGCAGTGCACCCGCTACCCCGCGCACATGTACTCGTATGACCTAAGAAAAGGTGAAAAATCTTTCTATTCAGTAGAATGCCGTTACAGTCGGTATGTTAAAAATCAACAAACTTACTACTAGAAAAGAATGTATAATTCGGAAAATTAAGTAGACTACTAACAAGTAAGTAATAAATCTGTATGTTTATAGGTAGATAACAAAATCTATTGTGCAGATTCAGACATTCTCTTTTGTTCGATTATTATGTGGTAATCCTACTTAAGTTACTAATGCCTATCTACTACACAATCCATACATATTATGTACAATGGGCGGCAGAAATGCATGGACATCACGAAACTAAAATAGTGAGAACCGATAAAATCAATACCGTCTGGTGCCATCTTCATCTTTCAGATTTCATATACTCATAAAAGTTACATACAGTAGTTTATCATCGTTTTACTCTTTTCCCAAATTTGTATTCCTCTGTCACTCATCAGTTCACTGCTTTGTCTTTTCTAGCCAAATGGATAGGAAAGGAAGAGTAAAGGAAAATGTGAAAGAGGATATCCTCTTCACATCGTCCTCTACTCTTCCATCAAACTATACAGCAGTTTGCATCATCATCATCAAGAGGCTTTACTAGTCCACTGCTACATAGGGCATCTTTAGAAAGGAAGTTTTGGTCTATAAAAATAAAGATAGTATAATAGAGTTTGCATATTGAAATCTTTATTTATTAGAGCCTAGTTGTTGTTGTTCTTACAAAGTTATTTATTTAATGAGTTTCATAAAAATAATGTTGTTTTACATATACTCTCTTAAATAAATAGACATGACATAGACGAATAATAGTAATGAACGAAAATTCAATTATGTATTTCTCGCTCCGAGGACCATGTCGTGTTCCTAGTTTGAGACACCGTACTTAATTAGCGGAGGCGCTTAAGCGGAAAAATATTAGATAAGCTACATTCCCTTAGCTAGACTACGGGTAGAATTTTAATCTAAAGTCACGAGCCATCATTTGACTTTATTAGTACTTACGTAATATTAATTCCGATGGAGTTTTATTTCAGCACCATCGACACTAACAGAGGGCCGAGTACAAGTTTATTTCACATCGATTCGCTCTCGACAGCTAGCACGTTTAGCGTTGCGATTGGTGGAGATTTTGGCCCTCTGATCTAATGTTCATTGATCAAATTTCGACGATTAAAGGTAGTCATGTGTATTGGCATCATAAACACTAACTTAATATCTGATGCGTACGTTGGCGAATCGTATGTTCAATAGAGAAAGTACTAACTTTTTAGCGCGATCTCATTCCATAAGGAAAAATTGTGATATTTAGAATCTGGAAACGATTTCACTCGGGTAGAGTTAAGCAAGAATAATAAAGGCCGAGGAAGACTGATGTTCTGATTTCGTAATAACTCGCTCCAATTTTGAAATTCAAAAACTTTCCATTAGAACCCTGCGCAAAAACGTTCCCCGTCGGGATTGGTCGCGAGGCCTGTGTTTACGACAAAACGATTAATATTTATCAGTTCACTGGTACAACAATAAGAGCGAATCAAGGTATCCAAGTGTTAAACAGCTTATAAATATAAAGTGAAATTTAAATGAGTGTTTCATCTCACGTATTCATTTATTCCAACATTACTATGTTATCGATAGTCGTCGGCATGATTGGCAGCCTACAGTCTGAACGAGGTCGTCGTACGATAAAACACCAAAGAGCATTTATCGAATTGATATCTGTTAATAAGCTAAGACAATGTAATCGGTCGCTACGTAATTACAACACAAACAGTCGTAGACAGTGTTTTATCTGGGCGTTGACTTGTGATTCATGAGAAGTGCTTCTTTATTATGTACTTATTGTAGCTAATTTTAGAACACAGCCGCAAAGTACGCTTGTACACTAGTCTCTTCGGAAACAGCCTTGACTAAAGCATATTGTGCCCATAATTTTATAGTACAAGGTTTCTGTATAGTGACATTTTGAGACAGGAGATCATTTTTAAAATAGTAATATAGCACGTTATAAGCACCATTTTATGTCACATGTTAAGCGCTGAACGAGCATAATAAACTGTTCCCACAACAAAACCGCGAAGGCACATAATTTTATAGTCGCCCGTCAGTCGTTTTATGGCACAACGAAATAGTTGGTACCAGACGTTAGTCATTTGCAAATAATAATTCCCACTAAAAGCACCCCCTAGCTATTATCTCATGCGGGTCGCGTGCTATGCGCGTGTCCCACATAACACGCAAATTTAAACATAATAAAAGTTCAAATCGACACTTGAAACATGCATAAACTTGGTGATGAGCTGTTTGTGTAAATGGTGGCGTACTTTATGCTAATTTGAAGGGGTGCACTCGGAGGGAAGGTGAGAAAGATCAAGGTTCCCATCGAGAACACAATTAGTGACATTTGCATAATATAGTTGGTATGTTTTGCAAAGAGTACACTGGTTGATATTCTCAAACCGGATCAGTCACCTACATTTCTACTAATATTTAACTTTTCAATAGAATAAAATAGGTTACCTATTAAGTTGGAGATTTTAAAACCAGTATTTTTAGATTAAATTATCTGTGGATTGGCGCGCAATTCGAAATTTAAATCAATTTATTTTTCAATTTAAAATTCAGTCATTTGTTTTAGATAGTGTTTTGTTTTTATGAAATTGTGGCAGTTTTCGAATATGAGTTCCTACGTAAAAAAAACACAAACGCAAACAACACGAAACAATAACGACGTATACAAGCCTAACACTGCTTGCATAAACACGGTCCATAATTGGTTCATTCGATTAAATCTGGAAATTTTGAATTGAAGAACTAGCCTCGCGATCGGTCAGTAACTATAATCGACAACGAGGAATTGAAGGCGATAGGGAAGTGGATCCAACTCAATCTACGACTGAACTTGCTGCGGGTTTTGAAATTAGTGTCAAAATAACATTGAAGCTGGCACGGGCTTTAAAATCAATATCCGGAAGACACAGGATATACGATCTGGTGTAAAAACTAGCACACTGCTGCGATTGATATTAAGGATGTAGAACGCGTCCGCAATTTCACCAACCTTGGAAGCGTAGTGTCGGAAACGGAGGGTACCGAGGAAGACATTACCTCAAGCATTACTAAGACCCTAGTCACATTCGCACAAGTTCGGGCCGTGTAGCAATCACGAAAACTGACTCGGAGGATTAAAACCAAAATATTCTGCTCCAACGTCAGGTCCGTTCTGCTATATGGGGCAAAATACCGGCTCTAGGTCTTTGTTAACCGTTTCGTTAACCGAATCCTTGGGGTATACCCATATATGACCCGAAAAGATCTCCGACGAACAACGGTCAGTCCGCTGCCACGAATAGAACGAACGAATAATAATACGAACGATGAATAGAACTGGATTGGCCACAATCTGTGTAGCGATTCCGATCATATTGCCAAACAGGCGCTGGATTTGAACCTGCAAGGAAAGCGTAAGCGTGGCTACCCACAGCAAACCTGGTGACGCACTGTCGCAGATGAGGTAAAGAAAATCGCCAAGACGTGGAGTGAGGTTAAGTGCGAAGCTCTAGACCGAACGCGATTGAGAATTACTGTGGACGCCCTCTGCTTTATTACGGGGACATAGGTCAAGTAAGTCTGACACGAAATAAGCAATCATCAGCTGCTTAGTGCAGAAGCATACGTAGTGCTATGCATGCTTCGACGCGTAAGTCTCGCTGAAACTAAGGAATTCTGAATCGAATTGTCGATGAACAGTGGATCCTGTACGACAACCGTAAGCGTTCGTCTCAGTGGATAGAGTCGGGCACAGCCCGTATAATGAGTATGCTAAAAATAAGAGTACGTATAGGAAGATGATTGTGACTTTTTAGTGGACCAGAACCGGACTTGTACATCACAGGCTCTTACCGAATAGCACAACAGTGACGGGTAGATGTCTTTTGACAAAAATTGCAAACAATGATTGAGAAGTTCGCAATCCAACAACCACGACTGGTCAATCGCTCTTTCCCTTTGCTTGTAGCACACGAACTCACAATTCACGACAGACCATCGCAAAGTTACAAGAGTTGCAGCTGGAAGCTCTCCGTCACGCACCGTACGCACCGGACCTTGTCCCAACAGATTTCAACTTTTTTTAAATTAGAAAACTACTTAAGTGGGAATAAATTCAACTCCTGAGAGTCAATACACAGTAACAAAGAGATAAACAAACTGACATCAAAATGGTAAAATTGTAATATAATATAAAAAATTGTATGAAACTCCAACTTCATAGGTGAGAACCTAATATTAATTAATTATGAACCTTATTCTGTATAGTTATTTAATACAAAATTAAGGACGAAAAGGTGCAAAGAGGAAAGGCTGGTTGGGGTCGATTATGCTAAAAATTCTCGGAACAAATCGGTGACGTTCTACAAAGAGGTAAGAGGTATACGAAACCGACGAACTTGAAAGAAAACTTTAATGAGGAAGCTTTTGAGGTACGAGTATGTACCAGGACGGCAGAAAGGTGGCTTTAGCATGTATCTATACTCAGTGTAAAGGCTACAAACTATTTGAGCAACCCTAAATTCCCGAACAATCACAGAAATCCCTTTACGTTTTCAACGATCTCGGAGAGTGACGCTGGTAAGTGAAAGTATTTAGCCCGGTATAGTGCAACCCCTTGACAGTTTATAAATAGGTATGTAAATCTCTAATTCACGGCCTCTAGGTATGCGTGCTTTGCAACCTCATTCCTCATGCATATAAAGTTGTTTTGGTCCCTATTAGCTGGACATGCAATGCTGAGTTTGGACAGATATGTATTGCCAAATACATGATAGAATTTTGGACATGAGAGGTTAGAAAAAGGACACATCACGTTTTGCTTTAAACTGAATGCCTGTTCTACGGTTACTTCACTGAGGTACAATTAATGAACAAAAATAACTCATTGAATAAAACAATTATGTTCGATTCACTCAAATAAATGTCCAACGTAAGATCGAACACATTACACTTGAGTAGCAGTTAGCGAAGTAATTACTTAAACATTCAATGTCGCCGGCTAATTGTGTGTAAACCTTTTACAAAATTTCACTGTAGTATATCACTACAGTTTCTTGTGGTAAATAAAATCGCCGAAACTGCATGGAGGGATTCAACCTTTTAATTTATACCACATAGGAAAACGGTCTCTTAGACTTTAAATTATAGTTACTTGTTTAGTATTCTCGTTAACGAATCTTATAAAAATACCAAACACGAACCTATTGTTATTCTATGAATGTGTATACTTAAAGATACACCGATATGGTAAATTGTGTTCTGTCCTAAACCGGATACAAACTTGTATAGCAAAAAAAACGTACAAAGCATCCATTGAAACTATTTAATATAAAAACTTGAATTATGTAACTTTCTTACTGTACGATGCCCCTTGATCTATTAGGAAATATATACCTTATCTACATATTGCGTGACTGGGGGAACTCGTAAGGTTTTCAACACATATTACATTATGTTAACCTGTTGCTATGTAACTATTTATCTATGAATGTAATGAAATCTAGTACGATAACTTTGTTCTATGAAATATAAATAAAAAAATACGCTAAACGTCTGCTTAATTTATAATTGCATATTTATAAACAACTGACTCTGTTTGGAAGAGACTGACAGTAAGGACACAAAAAAATACACTTCAATTAAAAAAAAAGAATATAATAACGAAAAAAGCTTATTCTAGGTTTCTACCTTCCATAGATGGCGTCTTGAGACGCAGGGCCACGTCGTGCGGTGTTCCGCAGGGGTCTGTCCTAGGACCTCTCCTGTAGAACATCGGGTACGACTGGGCCCTACGAGGGCGTCTCCCTCCCGGGCTGGGTGTAATCTGCTACGCGGATGACACCTTACTCACGGCCCGGGGGGCTAACTTCCAGGAGCCGGCGCGCCTGGCCGCCACGGGAGTTTCCCAGGTGGTCGGGCGCATTGAGGCGTTGGGATTGCGGGTGGCCCTGGATAAGACGGAGGCCCTATTATTTCATGGGCCCCGTCGTGGTCCGCCCGCCGGCGCCTCAATCGAGGTCGGCTCGGTCCTCGTACCGGTCCGGGCCCAGATGAGGTACCTGGGTCTTTGTGCTTTCCGGGCACGGTTGCTTCGGAAAGTACCTGTACTCGGTCGCTAGTAGGGAATCGAGTCCCGCCTGCCACCACTGCGACTGCAGTGAGGATTCGGCCCAGCATACGCTGGCGGTCTGCCCCGCATGGGCGACGCAGCGCCGGGCCCTCACTGCAGTCATCGGAGCGGATCTCTCGCTACCGGCCGTAGTTCGCTCCATGGCCGGTAGCGACAGTTGTTTTTACCGCGGTCGCAACCTTCTGCGAGGAAGTAATCTCGCAGAAGGAGGCGGCGGAGAAGGCCCGAGAGGACGACCTCCACTCGGACCCGATCCGCCGCCGGCGAACTGAGTGTGGCCGCGGGTGGACGGGATGGGTTCTCCCCTCCACCCGCATTAGTTTGGCCAGCCGCGAGGGGGCGGCGTCCGCGTGTGCCGGACGTCGCCTAAAGAGAGGATAATTGGAGACGGAGCCTGCAACAGGAGCGGGCCGGCTTTGGGAGGGGTCCAGAAGGCGATAACTACCTAAACTGGAAGCGCAAAGAGGGCACACCGTGTGGTTTTAGTCGGTTCGAGTCCGACACACCGCCCCGCCGAACGAGAGCCCCGGCGGGGTGACGGTCCGAGGGGGTTTCCACACGTTAAAAAAAAAAAAAAAGGTTTCTACCTTCCATCAAACATTAAGGTTGGATTAGAAATATGATTATACCTTATCAAATCGCAAAATTATTATTATTTTAGTGTTACAGATTATACTTAAATATTATTTTTAAATTTTTATTCAAACTATATCTTACAATGGAGCAATTCCAATTCGAAGGAATCATCGTCATTTTACAATTATTAAAAGTTTATTCGAACATATATAATATAAGTAGATACCTAAGTATGGTCTAACATCTCCCAATAAGTAATGTAACGTTTTGTAAATACTTTCAAGTACCATATAAAAGTTTGACGAGTAAGTTCCGAACGATTAACCGTGTCAGTTAACAGAACTAGCTTTATAAGTGAATACGTTAACCTTTGTTCCCCCGTTAGGGGTGAGAGCACAACCGTTATCGTCAAGTGGCACCCATTGTCTTATCGATATGCATATAATATTTACACAACTGCGTGCAACTATCAAATGACGCCCTGTCACTACACAGTTACTCCTCACATTTCACGTTAACATGAAACGCGTTGTTCTTACAACAGTAATCGAAGTAATATTATAAATATCATGAACTGTAATTTATAATATATAAAAAAAAAAAAAAATATTATTATATTATTATTATTATTATTGCTGCAGCCTTCCAAAGATTACACGAGAACTTAAGTACGTGTCGGCTTGATACCTTACCGCGTGTAAGCGTAATAAGTTTCGATTCGATGTAGATTGCTTCCGTAATATACATATAATTACTTTGATATATGTCCACATTGTGTTTGTAATGTATTCGAAAAAACACCTTGAAATCCGTACTCAGAATTAATAATGGAAACAGTTATATGATTTTAAAAACATTGTCTCGTATCACTTTTTCAGGGACATTGTTTCCCTTGTGATGAGATAAGACAGTTAATGTATTGAATTCAAGAGAATTGAATTGAAAAACTACGCGGTGGAACACTTCTCTTAAAATAAAATCTTCTTACTGAAAAATTAAATTTGTAATTAACTTATCTCGATTAAATTGGCCTTAAACGTTCAATTTGACACTAATCAACAATATATTCAAATAGGTTTACAGGAACAAAAAACGTATAGTAAGGAACGTCCCAGGTGTCTTTTTAAAAACAGTTTTTTTTTTATGTTAGAGGGGTAGATGATCAGACGGGTCACCTGATGGAAAGTGACCATCGCCGCCCATGAACGTCTGCAACTCAGGAGTCATAAACGCGTTGCCGGCCTTTTAGGAAGGAGTACGCTCTTTTCTTAAAGGTTAGAAGGTCGTATAGGTCCGGAAATACCTATTCAGGTGATGAGAATGCAAATTTTGCAGTGTGGAACGATGGCGGAAAGTTGCGGCTGGTATTAGTCCGAACAATTCCTCGGAGCACTTTCCATGACATATGCGATAGAGAATGCAGAGTGAAGCCACATATCTACGTAACGCCCAGGGATCGAGCCGATCGGAGATGTTTGGGCTATCAACGATTCGGGTTGCTCTTCGTTGGATGCGGTCCAGAGGGCAAAGCTGGTACTGAGGTGCCTGATAAAAAGA
>CADEBD010000575.1:0-7500 GCA_902825455.1 Arctia plantaginis
GGGGGGGGGAGGGGGGGGCGAAGGGGGGAAAAAAGGGGGGGAGGGGGAGGGGGAAAGGGGGGGGGGGGGAGAAAGGGGGGAAAAGGGGGGGGGAAAAGGGGGGGGGGGGAAAAGGGGGGGGAAAAAGGGGGGGGGAAAAAAAGGGGGGGGGGGGGGGGAGGGGGGGAAGGGGAAAGGGGGGGGGAAAAAGGGGGGGGGGGAAAAGGGGGGGAAAAAGGGGGGGGGGGGAGGGGGGGAAAAGGGGGGGGGAAGGGGGGGGGGGAGGGGAAAGGGGGGGAAGGGAGGGGAAGGAAAGGGGGGGGGGGGGAGAAAAAGGGGGGGGAGAGGGAAGGGGGGGGGGGGGGGAAAAAGGGGGGGGGAAAAAGGGGGGGGAAAAAAGGGGGGGGGGGGGAGGGGAGGGGTAAAGAAAAAAAAGGGGGGGGGGGGGGGGGGGAGAAGGGAAAGGGGGGGAAAGGGGGGGAAAAAAAGGGGGGGGGGAAAGGGGGGGGAGGGGGGGGGGGGGGGAAGGGGGGGGGGGGGGGGGAAAAAGGGGGGGGGGGGGGAAAAAGGGGGGGGGGGAGAGAGGGGGAATGGGGGGGGGGGGGAATAGGGGGGAAAACAAGGGGGGGGGGGAAAAGAAAGGGGGAGAGAAAAAGGGGGGGGGGGGGGGGGGGGGAGGGGAAAGGGGGGGGGGGGGGGGAAAAGGGGGGAGGGGGGAAAGGGGGGAAAAAGGGGGGGGGGGGAAAAAGGGGGGAAAAGGGGGGGGGGAAAAAAAAGGGGGGGGGAAAAGGGGGGGGGGAAGGGGGGGGGGGGGGGGGGGGGGGGGGAAAAAGGGGGAAAGGGGGGGGGGGGGAAAAAGGGGGGGGAAGGGGGGAAAAAAAAAGGGGGGGGGGGGGAGGGGAGGGGGGAGGGGGGGGAAAAGGGGGGAAAAAAAAAAAAAAAAAAAAAAAGGGAAAAAAAAGGGGAAAAAAAAAAAAGGGGGGGGAAAAAAAAAGGGGGGGGGGGGGGGGGGGGGAAAGGGGGGGGGGGGATGGGGGGGGGGGGGGGGAGGGGAGGGGGAAAGGGAAAGGGGGGGAAAAAGGGGGGGGGGGGGAAGGGGGGGGAAAGGGGGGCCCCCAAGGGGAAAAAGGGGGGGGGGGGGAAAAAAAGGGGGGGGGGGGGGGGGAAAAAAGGGGGGGGGGGGGAAAAGAAGGGGGGAAAAAGGGGGGGGGGGGGGGGGGAAGGGAAAAGGGGGGGGGGGGGGGAAAAAGGGGGGGGGGGGGGGGAGGAAAAGAGAGGAAAAAAAAGGGGGGGGGGAAAAAAAAGGGAAGGGGGGGGGGGGGGGGGGGGGGGGGGAGGAAGGGAAAAGGGGGGAGAGGGGGGAAAAAGGGGGGGGGAGGGGAGGGGGAGGGAAAGGGGGGAAAAAAAGGGAAAGGGGGGGGGGGATGGGGGAAAAGGGGGGGGGGAAAGGGGAGAGAGGGGGGGGAGGGGAAAGGGGGGGGGGGGGAAAGGGGGGGGGAAAGGGGGGGGGGAAAAGGGGGCAAGGGGGAGGGGGAAGGGGGGGAGGGGGGAGGGGGAGGAAAAAGGGGGGGGGGGGGGGAAGGGGGGGGGGGAAAGGGGGGGGGGAGGGGGAGAGGGGAAAAAGGGAAAAAAGGGGGGGAAAAAGGGGGGGAAAAAAAAGGGGGGGGGGGGGGAAAAAGGGGGGGGGGAAAAGAAGGGGGGGGGGGGGAAAAAAGGGGGAGGGGGGGGGGAAGGGGAAAAAGGGGGGAGGGGAGGAGAGGGGGGGGGAAGGGGGGGGGGGGGGAAAGGAGGGGGGGAGAGGGGGGGGGGGGAGAAAAAAAGGGGGGGGGGGAAAAGGGGGGGGGGAGGGAAAAGGGGGGGGGGGAAAAGGGGGAGGGGGGGGGAAAAGGGGGGGGGGGAGGGGGGGGGGGGGAGAGGGGAAAGGGGGGGGGGGGAAGGGGGGGGGAAGGGGGGGGGAAAAAAAGGGGGGGAAGGGGGGGAAAAAGGGAGGAAAAGGGGGGGAGGAAGGGGAGGGGAGGGGGGGAAAAGGGGGGGAGGGGGGAAAAAAGAAAAAAAAAGGGAAAGGGGGGAAAGGGGGGGGGGGGGGGGGAAAAAGGGGGGGAAGGGGGAGGAGGGGGAAAAAGGGGGGGGGGAAGGGGGGGGAAAAAGGGGGGGAAGGGGGGGGGGGGGGGGAAAGGGGGGGGAGGGGGGGGAAAAGGGGGGAAAGGGGGGGGTAAAAGGGGGGGGAGGGGAAAGGGGGGGGGAAGGGGGGAGGGGGGGGAAAAGGGGGAAAAAGGGGGGAAAGGGGGGGGGGGGGGAAAAAGGGGGGGAAAAAAGGGGAAAAAGGGGGGAGGGGGGAAAAAAAAGGGGGGGAGGGGGGGGGGGGGGGGAGAAAAGGGGGGGGGGGGAGAGGGGGGGGGAAAGGGGAAGGGGGAGGGGGGAGAGGGGGGGGGAAGGGAAAGGGGGGGGAGAGAAGGGGGGGGGGGGGGGGGAGGGGAGGGAAAAAAAGGGAGGGGGGGGGGGAAAAAAAAAAGGGGGGGGAGGGGGGAGAGGGGGAAGGGGGGAGGGAAAGGGGGGGGGAAAAGGGGGAGAGGGGGGGGAAAGGGGGGGGGGGGGGGGGGGGGGGAAAAAGGGGGAGGGGGGGGGAAAAAGGGAAGGGGAAAAAAGGGGGGAGGGGGGGGGGGGGGGGGGGAGGAGAGGGGGGGGGAAAAAGGAAAAAGGGGGGGGGGGGGGGGGAGAGGGGAGAGAGAGAGGGGGGGGGGGAAAGGGGGGGGGGGGAAAAGGGGGGAAAAGGGGGGAGGGAAAAGGGGGGAAAAAAAGGGGGGGAAGAGAAGAGGGGAAAAGGGGGGGGGGGGGGGGAAAAAGGGGGGGAGAGAGAGAGAAGGGGGGAAAAGGGGGGGGAAAAAAAGGAAAAAGGGGAAAAAGGGGGGGGGGAAAAGGAGGGGGGGGGGGGGGAGGGGGGGGGGGGGAGAAGGGGGAAAAAGGGGGGGAGAGAAGAGGAAAAAAAGGGGGGGGGAGAGGGGAGGGAAGGGGGGGAAAAAAGGGAGGGGAAAAGGGGGAAAAGGGGGGGGGAAAAAAAAAGGGGGGGGGAAAAAAAAAAAGGGGGGGGGAAAAAAAGGAAAAGGGGGGGGAAAAAAAAAGGGGGGGGGGAGGGGGGGGGAGAAGGGGGGGGGAGGGGGTGGGGGGGGGGGGGGGAAGGGGAAAAAGGGGGGGGGGGAAAAAAGGGGGGGGGAAAAAGGGGGGGGGGGGGAGGGGGGGGGGGGCGGGGGGGGGGGGGGGAAAAGGGGGGGGAAAAGGGGGGGAAAAGGGGGGGGGAGGGGGGGGAAAAGGGGGGGGGAAGGGGGGAAAAAAGGGGGGGGGGAAGGGGGAGGGAGGGGGGAGGGGAAAAGGGGGGGGGGGGGGGGGGAGGGGGGGAAAGGGAAAAAGGGGGGGGGGGGAAGGGGGAGAAAAAGGGGGGGAAAGGGGGGGGGGGGGGGGGGGGGGGGGGGGAGGAAGGGGGGGGGGGGGGGGGGGGAGGGAAGGGGGGAAAAAGGGGGGAGGGAAAAAGGGGGGGAAGGAAAAGGGGGGGGGGGGAGAGGGGAAAGGGGGGGGGGGGGGGGAAAAAAAAGGGGGGGGGAAAAAAGAGAAGGGGGGGAGGGGGGGGGGGGGAAAAGAGGGGGAAAAAGGGGGAAAAAAGGGGGGGGAAAGGGGGAGAAGGGGGGAGGGAAAAAGGGGGGGGGGGGGAGGGGGGGAGGAAAGGGGGGGGGGAAAAGGGGGGAGGGAAAGGGGGGGGGGGGAAAAAAAGGGGGGAGGGGGGGGGGGGGGGAAAGGGGGAAAAAAAGGGGGGGGGGGGGAGGGGGGGAGGGGGGGAGAGGGAGGAAAAAGGGGGGGGAAAAGGAGAGGGGGGGGAAGGGGGGAAAGGGGGAAAAAGAAGGGGGGGGGGAAAAAAGGGGGGGGGGGGGGGGGGGGGGGGGGGGGGGAGGGAGAGAGGGGGGGAAAAAAGGGGGGGGGGGGAGGGGAGAAGGGGGGGGGGGGGAGGGGGGAAAAAGGAAGGGGAGAAAGGGGGAAAAAAAAAAAAAAGGGGGGGGGGAGGGGGGAAAAGGGGGGGGAGGGGGGGAAGGGGGGAAAAAAAAAAAGGGGGGGGGGGGAGAGAGGGAGGGGAGGAAAAGAGGGGGGGGGGGGGGTGGGGGGAAGGGGGGAGGGGGGAAAAGGGGGGAAAGGGGGAAAAAAAAGGGGGAAAAAAAGGGGGGGGGGGGGGGGGGAAAAAGGGGGGGGGGGGGGGGGAGGAGAGGAAAGGGGGAGGGGGGGGGGGGGGGGGGGGGGAAGGGGGGAAAGGGGGGGGGGGGGGGGGGGGGGGAGGTAGGGGAGGGGGGGGGAAAAAGGGGGGGGGAAAGGGGGGAAGGGAAAAAGGGAAGGGGGGGGGGGGAAAGGGGGGGGGGGGGGAAAGGGGGGGGAGAGGGGAAAAGGGGGGGGGGGGAGGAGGAAAAAAAAAAGGGGGGGGGGAAAAAAGGGGGGGGGGAGGGGGGGGGGGGAAAAGGGGGGGGAGGGGGGGGAGAGAAAAAGGGAAGGGGGGGAGAGGGGGGGGGAGGGGGAAGGAAAAGGGGGAGGGGGAAGGGGGGGGGGAAAAAAGGAGAGGGGGGGGGGGGAGGGGGGGGGGGGGAGGGAGGGGGGGGAAAAAAAAGAAGGGGGGGGGGGGGGGAGGGGGGAAAAAAGGGGGGGGGGAGGGGGGAGGGGGGAAAAAAAGGGGGGGGGGGGAGGAGAGAGGGGGGGGAGGGGGGGAGGGGGAAGGGGGGGGGGAGAGGGAAAAGGGGGGGAAAAAAGGGGGGGGGGGGGGGGGAGGGAAAGGGGGGGGAGGGGGGAAAGGGGGGGGGAAAGGGGGGGAGAGAGGGGGAGGGAGGGGGGGGGGGGGGGGGGGGGGGGGGGGGGGAAGGGGGAGGGGGAGAAGGGGGGGAAAGGGGGGAAAAAAAAGGGGGGGAAAAAAGGGGGGGGGAGGGGGGAAAGGGGGGGGGGGGAGAAAGGGGGGGGGGAAGGGGGAAAAGGGGGGGGGGGGAGGAAAGGGGGAGAAAAGGGGGGGGGGGGGGAGGGGGGAGAGGAG
The DNA here is from genome assembly GCA_902825455.1 of Arctia plantaginis. NCBI lineage: Eukaryota > Metazoa > Arthropoda > Insecta > Lepidoptera > Erebidae > Arctia > Arctia plantaginis. The sequence goes on from CADEBD010000575.1 coordinate 5,033, forward strand.
GGGGGGGGAGAAAGGGGGGGGGGGGGGGGGGAGGAAGGGGGGGGAAGGGGGGGGGGGGAGGAAAAGGGGGGGGAAAAAGAAAGGAGGGGGGGGGGGGGGGAAAAAGGGGGGGGGGGAGGGGGAAAAAGGGGAGGGGGGGGAGGAAAAAGGGAAAAGGGGGAAAAAGGGGGGGAAAAAAAAGAGGGGGGAAAAAAAGGGGGGGGGGGGGGGGGGGGGGAGGAAAAAGGGGGAAGAGGGGGGGGGGGAAAGGGGGGGGGAGGAAAAAGGGGGGGGGGGAAAGGGGGAGGAGGGGGGGGAAAAAAGGGGGAAAAGGGGGGGGGGGAGGGGGAGAGGGGGGGGGGGGGGAGGGGGGGGAGGAGAAGGGAGAGGGGGGGGGGGGGGGAAAGGGGGGGGGGGAAGGGGGGAAAAAGGGGGGGGGAGGGGGGGGAGGGGGGGAAAAAGGGGGGGGGAAGGGAAAGGGGGGAAAAAAGGGGAGGGGGGGGGGGGGGGAAAAAGGGGGGGGGAAAGGGGGGGGGGGGGGGAGGGGGGGAAAAGGGGGGGGAAAAGGGGAAAAAAGAGGGGGGGGAAAAAGGGGGGGAGGGGGAGGGGGGGGGGAAGGGAAGGGGAAGGAAAGGGGGGAGGAAGGGGAAAAAGGGGGGGGGGAGGGGAAAGGGGAAAAAAAGGGGGGGGGGGAAAAAAGGGGGAAAGGGGGGGGGGGGGAAGGGGGGGGGGGGGAAAAAAAGGGAAAAGGGGGGGGGAGGAAAGGGGAAAAAGGGGGGGGGGGGAGGGGGGAAAGGGGGAAGGGGGGGGGGAGAAAAAAGGGAAAGGGGGGAGGGGGGGGAGGGGAAAGGGGGGGGGAAGGGGGGGGGGGGGGGGAGGGGAGAGAAGGGGAAAAAAGAAGGGGGGGGGAGGGGGGGGGAGGGGGGGAAAAAGGGGGGGGGAAAGGGGGAAAAAGGGGGGGGGGGGGGGAGGGGGGGAGGGGAGGAGGGGGAAAGGGGGGAAAAAAAGGGGGGGGGGGGGAGAAAGGGGGGAGAGAGGGGGGAAAAAAGGGGGAGGGGGGGAAAAAAAAAGGGGGGGGGGGGGGAAAAAAGGGGGGGAAAAAAAAAGGAGGGGGGGGGGGGAGGGGGGGGAGGAGGGGGGGGGGGGGGGGGGGGAAAAAAAGGGGGAGGGGGGGGAAAAAAAAGGGGGGGGGGGGGGGAGGGGGGGAGGAAAGGGGGGGGGGAAAAAAGGGGGGGAGAGGGGGGGGGGGGGGAAAAAAAAGGGAGAAAGGGGAAGGGGGGGGGGGGAGAGGGGGGAAAAGGGGGGGGGGGGGGGAGGGGAAGGGGGGGGGGAAAAAGGGGGGGGGGAGGAAAGGGGGGGGGGGGGAAAAAGGGGGAAAAAGGGGGGGGAGGGGGGGGGAGGGAGGGGGGGGAGGGGAGAGAGAGAGGGGAAGGGGGGGAGGGGAAGGGGGAAAAGGGGGGGGGGAGGGGGGGGGGGGGAAAAAGGGGGGGGGGGGGGGGGGAGAGGGGGGGGGGAGGGGGAAAAGGGGGGAAAAAGGGGGAAAGGGGGGGGGAAAGGGGGGGGGGGGGGGAAGGGAAAAAAAAGGGGGGGGGGGGGGGGAGGGAAAAAAAAGGGGGGGGGGGGGGGGGGGGAGAGGGGAGGAGGGGGGGGGGAAAAGGGGGGGGGGGGGGAGGGGGGGGGGAAGGGGGGGGGGGGGAGAGGGGGAGGGGGGGGGGAAAAAGGGGGGAAAAAGGGGGGGAAAGGGGGGGGAGGGGGGGGGAAGGGGGGAAAAAGGGGGGGGGAAAAGAAAGGGAGGGGAAGGGGGGGGGGGGGGGGAAAGGGGGGGGGGAAAAAAGGGAAAAAAGGGGGGAGAAGGGGGGGGAGGGGGGGGGGAGAAGGGGGGGAGAGGGGAAAAGGGGGGGGGGGGGGAAAAAAGGGAAAAGGGGGAGGGAAAAGGGAAAAGGGGGGGGGGGGGGGGGGAAAAGGGGGAGAGAAAAGGGGGGGGGGGGGAAGGGAAAGGGGGAAAAAGGGGAAAGGGGGGAAGGGGGGGGGGGAAAAGGGGGGGGGGGAAAGGGGGGGGGGGGGGAAAAAGAGGGGGGGGGGGGGGGAGGGGGGGGGGGGGAAAAAGGGGGGGGGGGAAGGGGGGGGGGAGGGGGGGGAAAAAAGGGGGGGGAGGGAAGGGGGAGGGAAAAAAAAAAAGGGGGAAAAAGAAGGGGGGAAAAAGGGGAAAAAAAGGGGGGGGGAAAAAAGAAAGGGGGGGGGGGAAAGGGGGGGGGGGGGGAAAAGGGGGGGGGGAAAAGGGGGAAAAAAAAAGGGAGGAAGAGGGAGAAGGGGGAGGGGGGGGGGAAAAAGGGGGGGGGGAAAAAAAAGGGGGGGGAGAGGAAAAGGGGGAGGGAAAAAGGGGGGGGGGGGAAAAGGGGGAGGGGGGGGGGAGGAGAGGGAGGGGGGGGAGGGGGGGGGAGAGGGGGAAAAAAGGGGGGAAAAGGGGGGGGGGGGGGGGAGGGGAAGGG
>CADEBD010000575.1:12500-20902 GCA_902825455.1 Arctia plantaginis
GGGGGGGGGGGGGGGGGGAGGGGGGGGGGGGGGGGGGGGGGGGAGGGGGGGGGGGGGGGGGGAGGGGGGGGGGGGGGGGGGGGGGGGGGGGGGGGAGGGGGGGGGGGGGGGGGGGGGGGGGGGGGGGGGGGGGGGGGGGGGGGGGGGGGAGGGGGGGGGGGGGGGGGGGGGGGGGGGGGAGGGGGGGGGGGGGGGGGGGGGGGGGGGGGGGGGGGGGGGGGGGGGAGGGGGGGGGGGGGGGGAGAGGGGGGGGGGAGGGGGGGGGGGGAGGGGGGGGGGGGGGGGGGGGGGGGGGGGGGGGAGGGGGGGGGGGGGGAGGGGGGGAGGGGGGGGGGGGGGGGGGGGGGGGGACCAGAGAAGGAAGAAGCAGAGAGAAGGTGAGGAGAGGGGGAGGGAGGAAGGAGGAGAGAGAGGGAAGGCAGAGGGGAGGGAAGAGAAGGAGGGGGGGGGGGGGGAGAGCGAGAGAGAGGGCAGGAGAGGAGAAGGGGGAGGAGGAGCAGAGGAGAGAGGGGAGAGAGGGAGAGAGGAGAGAGAGCACCGAGGGGAGAAGGAGAGAGGAGAGGGGGCAGGAGAAGAGGGGGGAGTGGAAAGAAGGGGAGGGGAGGGAGGAAAGAGAGGGAGAGGAGGGGGAGAGAGGGAGGGAGGGAAGAGAGAGGAGGAGAGAGAGAGAGGGAGGAGAGGTGGGAGAGGAGAGAGGAGCAGGCAGAGAGAGGAGCAGGAGGAGGAGAGAGGGGGAGGGAAAGAGAAGAAGGGGAGGAGAGAGTAGGGAGGAGGGCCCTCTGAGGGAGGTAGAAGGGTAGAGAGGAGAGAAGAAAGAAGCAGAGAGAGGAAAGACGGATGGGAGGGAGAGGCCAGGAGGGGTCAGAGGGAGGGAGCAGAAGGGGGGGCAGGGGCAGAGAAGGGGGAGAGAGAGAGGTGGGAAGGAAGGGAGGTCAGGAAGGGCAGGAGCGGAGGCGAGAAGAGGGAAGGAGGAGGAGAAGTAGAGGAGGAGAAAGGAGAGGAGAGGGGGAGTGGAGAGAAGGAGGAGGGCAGAGAGAGAGGGAGGGGAGGGGAGGAGCAGAGGAGAAGGGACGGGAGGAAGAGGGGAGCAGGAGGGAGAGGAGAGGGGAGGAGAGAGAGGGGAGGGGAGGAGAGGGAGGGGGGAGAAGGCAGGAGAGGACGAGAGAGAGAGAGGGGAGAGGGGGAGCAGGAGGGAGGAGGGGAAGGGGAGGGAGGAGAAGGAGGGGGAGTGAGCTAGAAGCCCGGGAGAGGGAGAGAGGAGCATAAGGAGGGAGGCTAGCGGACGAGGATTGAGTGAGAGTGAGTAGGAGAGCCAAGGAAGTCGTGGGTACGAGTGCAGAGAAGGCGAGCTCGTCCAGCTGCAGAGAGGAGCGAAGTGCAGAGAGAGAGAGCGGAGAACGGACGTGAGGGAGAGGGGAGAGAGAGAGAGGGGAGCATGACAGGGAGGAGGAGGGTAGGGGGAAGAGAGAGGGCTGGCGAGGAGGCATGGGAGGGAGACGGCGTGGAGGTGGGGAGAGCGAGGGAGAATGGAGAGAGAGGAGAGAGAGAGGAGAGAGCAGGAGAAGGGGGAGGGACGGAGGGAGGGAGAGAAGCGGGCACGGGAGGAGATGAGAGATGTGGGGGGCAGAGAGGAGAGAGCAAGAGAGCAGGGGGAGGGCCAGAGAGGGAGATGAGGGAGGGGTCAGTGAGCCAGAGGGTCACGGGAGGGAGAGAGGGGTCAGAAGAGGGAGGGCAGGAGAGTGAGCAGGGGAGTAGGAGAGAGGGGGAGAGGGAGGCCGGAGGCAGGCAGAGTGGTGAGGAGGAGGGAGAGAGAGAGCAGAGGCAGTCAGGGAGGAGAGAAGAGAGGGAGGGGAGGAGGAGCGGGAGAGAGTGAGGGAGGGGAGCGGAGGAGAGGGAGTCAGCAGGGGGGAGAGTCAGGGAGGATGGAGGAGGGAAGAGACCAGCGGGGAGGAGAGAGGGTCAGGGGAGAGAGAAGGGGAGGGCAGGAGAGGAAGTGGGAGAGGGAAGAGGAGTGAAGGCGAGAGGGGCGGAGAGGAGAGAAGGAAGGGCGAGGGAGAGGATGCAGGGAGGAAAGAGGAGAGAAAGAGGGGAGAGGGGAGAGGGGGGAAGGGCAAGGGATGGGAGAGAGAGGGGTCAGAGGGGGGAGAGGAGGAGAGGGGAGAGGATGGGAGGAGGAGAACAAAGAGGTAAGGGGAGTGAGGGAGAGAGGAGGAAGGGAAGGGGAGGGGGGGGGAGGGAGGAAGGGGGAGGGAGGGAGAAGGAGAGGGGGGAGGAAGGAGGGGAGCAGAGGGGGAGAGAGAGAAGAGCCAGAGAGAGGAATGAGGGAGAGAGCAGGAGAGGAGGGGAGAGAGAAGAGAGAGAGGGGAGAGGGAGGATGAGAAGGCAGTAAGAGAGGAAAGAGGGCCAGGAGAGCAGCAGGAGGGGAGGAGGAAGGGGCAGGGAGGAGGTGCAGAGGAGGAGAGGAGAGAGGACAAGAGGGAGAAGAGGGAGCAAGAAGAGGAGAGGAGGAGAGAGAGGGGGAGAGGAGAGGGAGGGAAGGGGAATGGGAGAGAGAGGAAGGAGGGGGAGGAGAGGGAGAGGGGAAGAGAGGACGAGGGGAGACAGAGAGAGTGAGGAGAAGGAGAGGAGGAGAAGTGGAGGAGAGGAGTACAGTGGGTGAGAGAAGGTCAGAAGGAGGGAAGAGAGTCATGGAGAGGAGAGAGAGAGGGAGGTGGGAAGAGAGGAGAGATGTGGGAAAGAGGAGAGCAGAGAAGGAGGAGCATGAGAGGGAGGAGAGAGGGGGAGGAGGGGAGAAGGCAGAGCAGGGTAAGAGGAATGTGAGCGATTCAGGGAGAAAAAGGAAGAGGGGGGGGGGGGAGAGGGAGCGAGGGGGCAGAGAGGAGGGTATCGAGAGGAGGGAGGGGCCAGGAGAGGAGAGAAGAGTCGGATGAGGAGAGAGAGAGAGGAGAGAGAGAAGAGAAGGGAGCAGAGGAGGAGAAGAGGGGAGGGGAGGAGAAGAGGGAGGGATGAGGGGGGAAAGGGAATAGGGGGGGGAGAGGGGGGAGGAGAGGAAGGGGAGGAGAGATGAAGGAGAGGAGGAGGGAGGGAGAGAAAGGAGAGGAAGGAGAGGACAGATGGGGAAAGGGGGGGGGGGAGAGAGAGAGAGGAGAGAGGGGAGAGGAGAGGGGAATAGGAGAGAGGAGAGGAGAAGAGAGAGAGGGGAGGGAAGAGGAGGGAGGAGAGGGAGGAGAGAGGGAGGGTGAAAGAGAGCGGAGCGCAGGAGGAGAGACCAGGACGGAGAAGAGAGAGAGAGAGAGAGAAGAGGAGAGGAGAGAGAAGGAGAGAGAAGAAGGGAGGGAAGGGAGAGGAAGAGTCCAGGGAGGAGAGGGGTGGGGAGGGGGGGGAGAGAGGAAGAGGAGGAGGGGAGAGGGGAGGAAGGGGAACGAGAGAGGAGGAGGGAGAGAGAGAGATAGGAGGGGAGGAGGCGAGAGAGAGAAGAGAGAGAGGGGGGGGGAGGGAGAGGGAGAGGAGAGAGGGCAGAGAGAGGAGGGGGGGGGGGAGGCAGGGAGGGAGGGGGAGAGGAGTAGGAGGAGCGGATGAGAGAAGAGCCAGAGCAGAGAGGACAGGAAGGGGAGAGAGAGAGGGGAGAGGAGAAGGAGGGGGATGGGAGGAGAGGAGGCAAGAGCACGGGAGGGGAGCAGAGGAGAGGCAGGGGCAGAGCAGGAGGCGAGACAGGCAGAGGGAGAGAAGAGGTAGAAGGGGAGGGAAGAGCAGGGGAGGTCCAGGGGGGGGAGGAGAAGAAGCCGGGGGAAGAGGGGAGAGAGGCAGAGGAGGCAGAGGGAGACGGGAGGAGGCAGGGAGAGGAGAAGAGGCAGAAGGGGGAGGAGAGAGGGAAAGGGAGAGGAAGAGAAGAGGCAGGGGAGGAGAGGGGAAGAGCAGGGCAGGGGGAGGGTGGAGGGGGGAGAGAGGGAGGGGAGAAGTGTCCAGGAGGAGGGGAGGAGGTGGGAGGAGAGGAGGGAGGAGAGCAAGGGGAGAGCAGAGGTAGGGAGGGGGTGAGTAGGAGAGAGGAGAAGGGAGGGGAGGAGAGGATAGCAGAGGAGAGAGGAGGGAGGAAGAGAGGAGGAGAGAGAGAGGGAGAGCAGGAGCAGTGGGGAAGAGAGTGGAGGGCAGGGAGCAGGGGGACAGGGTGTCCAGGCAGGAGGAGGAGAGAGAGAGGGGAGGAAGGTAGAGGAGCAAGAGGGGAGAGGAGGGAGGTGGAGGTGAAGAAGGGAGGGAGAGAGGGGAGGGCAGGAGGGGGCAGCAGGAGAGCTCAGGAAGAGGGGGAAGAGGAGAGAGGGAGCAGGGAGCAAGGGATAAGGAGGGGGGAGAGAGAGAGCGCCAGAGAGTGGGAGGAGAGAGGGAGGGAGAGTGGAGTAGAGGGGGGGGAGGGAGGAGGAGCCAGGGAGAGGAGGGAGACGAGCAGGGAGTAGAGAGGAGCAAGGGGGAGGGAGAGGAGGGGAAGGTGAAGGGGAGGTCAGCAGAGGGAGGGGAGAGAAGGAGAGAGCGGAAGAGGAGAAGGGCCACCGAGGAGAGGAGAGGAGAGGAGGAGGAGGAGGGAAGTGGGGGAGAGGGAGGGAGGAGGGAGGGAGGACAGAGGAGAGGGGAGAGAGGGGAGTGGGAGGGAGAGAGGCAGAGTGAGGAGAGAGGGCGGGGAGAGAGGGAGAGAGAGAAGGAAGAGCAGGAGGGGGTGGAGGGAGGGGGGGAAAGGGGGAAGAGGAGAGGAGAAGAGAAGCAAAAGGGACGAGATGAGAGGAAGAGGGGAGAAGAGAGAAGAGAGGAAGGAGCAAGAGGGGAGAGAGAGGGGGGGGAAGAGAGAGGAGTCAGACCAGGGGGAGAGAGATGAGAGGATGGAGAGAGAGAGGTCTGAGCGAGAGAGAAGGTGAGAAGGAGAAGAAGAGGAGGGCGGGGGGGGGGAGGGAGACAGAAGAGAGCAGGGGGAGAGGGGGAGGGGGAGAGTGAGGATGAGAGAGGGGAGGAAGGGGAGAGGAGAGGAGAGAGAGAGGAGGGCTAGAAGAGGAGAGGGGAGAGAGAAGGGAGGGAGAGGGAGGGAAGGAGGAGAGAGGGGGAGAGAGGAGAGGGCGAGGGGAGAGGGGAAGGAGAGAGGAGAGAGGGGTGCAGGAGGGGGGAGAGAGAGGGAGGGGCAGGGAGGAGGAGAGGGAATGAGAGGGAAAGAGCAGGCAAGCGGAGAGGGGAGAGAGAGAAGGAGAGAGAGGCCAAAGGGAGAGAGGGAGCATGAGAAGAGGAGAGGAAGAGGGGGAGCTGAGAAGGGGGGGAGAGAAAGGAGGGAGGGCAAAAAGGATCCAGAAGGGGAGGGGGAGCAGAGGAGAGAAGCAGGTAGAGAGGGGGGGAGGGGAGGGAGAGGGGAGAGAGAGGCCAGGAGTCAGAGAGTGAGGGGGGCATGAGAGGGGGCAAGTAGAGAAAAAGAGGAGGTAGAGAGCAGAGAAGAGGGAGAGGAGAGTCTGAAGAGGGGGCGAGAGGGGGGGGAGGAGAAGAGAGGAGGAGAGAGAGAGAGAGGAGGAGGAAGAGAGAAGGGAGAGGAGAAGGGGAGAGAGAGAGAGAGAGAGGGGAGAGGGAGAGGGGAGGAGAGGGGGAGGAGGAGCGAGGGAGAGGAGGGATGCAGCAGAGGGAGAGGAAGGGGGGGGGGGAGAGAGAGGGAAGACAGAGAGGAGAGCAGTGAGAGAGGAGAGGGGGGAGAAGGGAGAGGGGAGAGAGAGAGAGGAGAGAGAGAAGGGAGGGACAGAGGAGGGGAGGTAAGAGAGAGGTGGAGAGGGGGAAGGGGAGAGAGGAGAGGGAGGAGAGCATGAGAGAGCAAGGGGGAGGGAGAGGGAGAGGGGAGAGAAGAGAGAGAGAGGGGAGGAGAGGAAGAGGAGGAGCAGGAGGTAAGGGGGGGGGAGCAGGGGGCAGAGACGGGCGAGTCAGGACAGAGGGGAGAGGGAGCCAGAGAGGGAGAGGAGGAGAAGAGGAGGGGGAGGAGAGCGGGAGAGAGAGGCAGTAGAGAGAGAGGTGAGGAGAGGGGGAGGAGAAGAGAGAGAGAAGAGAGAGCAGAGGCAGAGGGAGGAGGGGGGGGAGAGAGAGAGAGGGAGGAGGGAGGAGGAGAGAGGGGGGGAGAGGGGAGAGGAGGGAGGGGAAGAGGAGAGGGAGGAGGAGGAAGGGAAGATGGGAGAGGGGGGGAGGGGGGGGAGGACAGAGACGAGAGAGAGGGAGAGAGAGAGAGGTGGAGAGGAGAGGGGAGAGAGGGAGAGAAGGGAGAGTGTGGAGAGGAGGAGGGAGTGGATATGACGGAGGAGGAGGGACAGAGAGAGAGATGAGGGAGAGGGAGCGGGCAGAAGGAGGGAAGGCCCAGAAGGAGGGAGAAGAGGAGAGGGGGCGAAGGGGACGAGGTGAGGGGGGGGGAAGAAGTGTGGGAAGAGAGGGAATGAGTCAGGAGCAGAAGCAGAGGAGAGAGTGTCAGGAGGGGAGAAGGGAGAGAGGAGGGGGGGGATGGAGGGTAGACTAGAGGCAGTGGGGAGGGGGAGAGAGGAGGGAGGGCACGAGTGGTGGAGGTGAGGAAGGGGAGAGAGAGAGAGAAGGAGTCAGGAGAGGCAGAAGCAGAAGAGAGAGGGGTAAGAGAAGAGAGGGGAAAGGGGAGAGGGAGGAGAGAGAGGGAGGGTCAGAGGGAGGAAGAGGAGAGGGGAGGAGAGGGAGAGAGAGGGGGGAGAAAGGAAGGGAGAGAGAGGGGAGGGGGAGGAGGGAGGGAGGAGAGGAGAGGGGAGAAGAGAGGGAGGAGAGGGAGAGGAGAGGGAGAGAGAGGGGGGGGGAGGGGGAGGGAAGGACATGAGAAGGAAGGAGGAGGAGAGAGGCAGGAGGGGAGGGAGAGAGAGAGTGAGAAGGAGAGGGGAGAAGAGAGGGAGAAGGAGGGAGGAGGAGAGGGAGAGGGGGAGCGTAGGAGGTGAGAAGGAGGAGAGGGAGAGAGGGGGGGGAGGGGAGGGGAGAGAGGAGAGAGGAGGGGGAGCGGAGGGAGGAGGGGGGAGGGCAGAAGGGAGAGAGGGGAGGAGAGGGGAGGACTGGAGGAGGAGAAGGGAGGGAGGAGGGGAGGAGGGATGGAGGGAGGAGAGGAGGAGGAAAAGTGGAAGAGAGAGAGGGAGAGGGGGGTGGGGAGAGGAGAGAGGGAGAGAGAGAGAGAGAGAGGGGGGAGAGGAGAAGAGGAGAGAGGTAGAGGGCAGAAGAGAGAGGGAGGAGAGGGGAGGAGAGAGGAAGGAGAGGAGGGGGGGGAGGAGGGGGAGGAGAGAGGAGGGAAGAAGGAGGAAGGGGAAGAGACAGAGAAGGAGAGAGAGGGGAGGGAGAGAGAGAGGAGAGTAAGGAGGAGGGAGGGGAGAGGAGAGGAGGAGGAGGAGCAGCAGGAGGAGAGAGAGAGAGAGAGGAGAGCAAGGAGAAGGAGGGGAAAAGGAGAGGAAGTAGAGAGAGAGGCAGAGAGAGGGAGAGAGAAGGTCAGAAGGGAGGAGAGGAAGAGAGAAAGAGAAGAGAAGGAGAGGCGGGAAAGAGGAGAGGGGTCAGAGGGAGAGCTGAGAGGAGAGGAGGGGAGAGAGAGATAGAGCAGAAGGAGAGGCAGAGAGGAGGAGGGGGGAGAGAAGAGGAGAGGGGAGGAGGAGGAGAGGGGGGGGAGGAGAGGGAGAGATGAGGAGGGGAGGCAGAGAGAGATGGAGAGGGAGAGAGAGAGAGGAGAAAAAAAGGTTAAAAACAAAGAGGAAGGAGAGCAGAGGGGAGGGAGGGAGGGGGAGAGAAGGAGAGCGGGGAGGGAGGGGAGGAGAGGAGAGAGAGAGGGGGAGAGGGGGAGGAGAGAGACGGGGGAGCAGTCGAGGGGGGGGAGAGAGGAGAGAGGGGAGGGGAAGGGAGAGGAAGAGAGGGAGAGAGGAGAGAGGAAAGAGAGTGAGGAGAGGAGAAGAGAGGAGAGGAGGGGAGAGGAGAGGGAGGAGGAAGAGGAAGGAGAGGAGGGAGAGAGAGGAGAGAGGGAAGAGGAGAGAGGAGAGAGGGAGAGGGGAGGGAGAGGGAAGAGAAGGAAGGGAGGGGGAGAGAGGGGGGAGAGAGGAGAGAGGGGGGAAAAGGAGAAGGAGGGAGGAGAGAGGAAGGAGAGGGGGGGGGAGGAGAGGGGGAGAGAGGGGAGGAGAGGAGGGGAGGAGGAGAGGGGGAGGAGAGAGGGAGAGGGGAAGGGAGGAGAGGGGGGGAGGGGGGGGGGGAGGAGAAAAGGGGGAGGAGAGAAGAGAAGGGGGGGAAAAGGAGGGACCAGGAGAGGAGAGGGGGAGAAGAGGGGAGAGAGAGAGGGAGGGGGGGGGAAGAGAGAGAGGGGGGAAAAGGGGGGAGAGGAGGAGGGGAAGAGGGGGGAGAAGGGGGGGGAGGAAGAGGAAGGG
>CADEBD010000576.1:0-23369 GCA_902825455.1 Arctia plantaginis
GTATTGCGAATTCCTCGTTCGTGCTGTAATTTATTAAACCGATGGGACACCCAAATAAAATTTGATTCATTTTAACTGATTTACGTAACTCACACTTGCCACACTACTTATTTTAAAAAAAAAGTAATACCTACATTTTTGAACTTTTTTATTATTAGCTGTAATTTGGAATATTCAAAATATTTTGAGAAACAAAATTTAGTGTATGCAAAAAGCATGGGATTTTTTTTTTTTTAATTTCGAAGCCTTCAACCATATTTGCGCATTATTTTGTTACTATGCTGTAACTTTTCACTATTGAACCCCCATTTTCAACTTTTTAGTGAGCATTTGTGCAATTTTTCCGACGAATGTCTTTCATCTAAGGGGTCACCCCAAACCAGAATGAAATTCAATCCCCATGCCAAAGAGCTTTCCCTGGGTAATTCTCTTTGTGGGTCTGACCAAATGTCATTTTGTTAAGGAAAGATTTTTACACCGTATAATTTGCTTTTCATAACTGTGAAAAAGGGCTCAATTTTCATCAAACCCAGCGTGTCATAGAGGACCTAGGAACTTGTAGTGGGGTCCCGGTACTTTAAAAAGGGTTCTTAAAACCTTCATTTTCAACTAATAAAAAAAGGATGTTTATCTTTACAGATCATAAACATTACGCTTATTTTTTTTTTTAGTTTTGTCCCCATTAGGGGTATATGCGTTATTTTTTTCAATTGTCTCTGGCGTTTAAAAGCAAATTTTATCATAATAAATTTTTGATCATTTGGACAATTTTACCTTCCCTAGTATCCTTGGGCCGCAGTAAATTGAAGGAAACATTTGACGTTCGTTAAGATAGATTTCGGTATCGAAATATTATCTTGTTTTAAAGAACAGGGGATGGGGTTTGAAAAATCTGAATCTTTTGAAGGCGCAGCGGGAGTATTTTTTTTTTTTTTGGAAAAATTCCGGGTAGATAGCTTTTGAATATTTTTAAATTGGCCTTGTGATTGGGGGTATTGCCACTGTTTTCATTTTTTTTGACATGGGTTTGCTCTGGCATTTTTTCTCGTCTTTTTTTTTGAATCTGCCAAACAATACTTTTTTTTTTTAGGTGCCAGGGTTAAGAAATCTAATTTTTGAAGGGAAAAAAAGAAAAACTGAGAAAAATAAAAAGAAAAAAGTCCTAAAAAATCAATGCATAAAAAAAAATCCATCGAAATAAAATTTTTTCGCTATGGGGGGCTTGTCCCCATCCCAATACCGAAAATAAAAAACATGGTCAATTGATAAAAAATAATTAAAAAATACATATTGGGGCATTTTATACAAATACAAGCAAACCATTATTTTTGTTTTTTACTAAAAAATGTAAACTTTGATAGCAATTTAAAATCACATTATACTTACTGTGTGAAACGTAAACTGTGTAAACAAAAAAAAGAAAAAATTGTCACAGAAGCTTGCTTTTTTTATTTCAACTGAATATAGCCTTTTTTTTTATCCCTTTTGCACACTAAAGTATTTACATTTTGTAAAATTATTAAAAAAATAAACTTTTATGTAAGGTTATTTTGCACTGTGAAACGAAGCGAGTAATACGCGACCCCCCATAAAAATATTAAAGATATAGCCTAATATGAAGCCCAACAAAAATAAGGCTACGTTCTAAAACGTGTGATTTTCGCTTTGGGCTGATCGGAAATCACCCCTTTAGGTACCATATCGACACGAGTAAATCGAAGGTAAAAGAATTTTTGTTGCACGAGTACACTAATGCTAAACAAGATACATCATATTTTTGGGAAACCAGTCTAATTGCTTCGTCGCAGACCGTTCCAGGGTCGTTTCCCCACGAGTCTTTTAAATTTTGCCCTTTTTTTTTCGCTGTTAAAAATACTCTTTTTTTATTGTAATGACGGTATAACTTTTTACTTCAGAAAAATTTTTTTATTATTTTATCGATTTAAAAATTTAAAAAAATGAAGATTGGAACACAAATGAGTTCCCTAGGAACACGAATGAAATTCCTAACACAAATGAAGTCGCTTTGACCCCAATGTATTGGCTAACTGATCCCCATATTTAATGATTGATTCGATTTTTAAGAAGCACGGTAAAAATTTATGTAGGTACCATGAACATTTTAAGGTGAGTGGAAGTGAATAAAAACAAAATTACTTTTATTAAACTTTTAATCTTTGGGTATCATACTTTAGTGAGCCTTTCTGCTTAATGGGGGCCCCCCCTAGGTAAACGGCATGGTTTGGAAAAAGGGAGACATAGGGAATGTTTAATAGCTGAGGTTTATATGGTTTTTAGTAAATCCTCGCCCCCCCCCCTCCGGCCCCCCTTTTTTCCCCACTAAAAATGTTAGTCAGGCTACGTTTGTTGTTTTTTTAATTCTATAATTTCTTGATTCCTTGATTTTTTTCCTATTTACTTTATTATGTAATCAGTCTTGATTATGTTTTACATTTACGAGGGGTGATCAATAAGTAATGATAATCGAGTATTTCTAGAACGCACAAAAACCCAAATTATGTTTTTTCTGCTTGCTTATATATCCACTACTTCAGCTTCAAAAAAATGTATAAATAGGACACCATTACCGGGAGATACATTGACTTGAATACGAACTGTCGAAGAGAAAACATCAAAATGGAGAAAAATGAAATAAGAGCTGTCATCAAGTACCTCTGCCTGAAAAAAATGTCTACCAAAGACATACACAGCGACTTAGAGGAAACATTGGGGGAGTCTGCTCCTCCATATTCCACAGTCGCACGCTGGGCAAAGGAATTTAAGCTGGGCAGAACCTCCACTGAAGATGAACATCGCGAGGACGCCCTTCCACGTCCCTTATTGGAGAAAACGTCAAAAAGTGGAAGATATCGTGTTGGCCGATCGAAGGGTGACCGTAAGGCATGTAGCTGAGGTCACAAGGGTTCTCCTATGGCAGCGTTCAAAAAGTCATTGTCAACAAAATGCATATGAAAAAGGTCTCTGCGCGTTGGGTACCGAGATGTTAACCGACGAGGCAAAAAAAAGAACGAGTCGACATTTCGAGGGTGAATCTTCAAAAGTTCCAGGCCGATAAAGAACTTTTTTGGCGCGTTTGTGACCATGGATGAGACCTGGATCCACCACTTGGATCCCGAAACCAAACAACAATCAATGACTTGGAAACGAGCTTCCTCACCAACGCCGAAGAAATTCAAAGTGTCAAGTTCAGCGGGAAAGGTTATGGCGTCTGTTTTCTGGGATGCAGAAGGAATTATTATGGTAGAATATTGGAAAAGGGGGCCACTATAACAGGCTCCTTACTACGCAGGCCAAATAAGAAGATTGCGAGAAGCTATTAAGTCAAAAAGACGCGGTAAAACTGCGCGCTGGAGTGCTGTTTCACCAAGACAACGCCCGGCTCACAAAGCCGCAGTTGCGATGGCTGCCATTGAAGAAACGGGGTTCGAAACTGCTGCGAACACCCTCCCTATTCGCCAGATCTAGCTCCCAGTGACTTCTACCTCTTTCCTCGGCTCAAAGAACACCTCCGGGGCAACAAATTTGAGGACAATAGTGAAGTGATGGCGCAGTAGAGGCATTTGGGAGGGTCAAGACAAAGATTTTTTTCTAAGGGAATCATGGGCTTAGAAAAAAGATACACTAAATGTATTAACTTGCAAGGAGACTATGTTGAAAAATAAAATACTTTTTTTAATCTAATAGTTCTGTTTCATATTGATTATCATTACTTATTGATCACCCCTCGTACAATCACTTTCTGTTCTGCCATCTGCTATTCTTATCTGTGTTCGATCTGTTACACGGGGCCTTGACTTAGGCTTTTTAAAAAAAAGGAAATAATAAATTAATGAACACTTTTAATAAAAAGAATGATTACAAGTGAAATGGAAAAGGCGAGTGTTCACTCTCAGGTTCGGAAGAGACTGGTGCAACCTGGCGACGCTCTGAGTACTGGGATATCTGATACCCGCCTAGTAACGCTTAGCTCAGCGATGTCTCGCGATGTCCCATACAAAGGGGTATGTAACAGCCCCCCGGTTAAGAGGAAACTTACCGTAAGGAAGGTTTCCGGGAAATTACTCCATCCGCAAACGCGGTTGATTTGGAGTTATTTCTAATTCTATGTGAGAGTTTCTTTCTTGTTCTTTTTTATTGTATGCATTTTGTTTTTGGGAACATTTTGCCCTTTTTAAAAATATATAGTAAAACAAAAAGCAAAAACAAAAAAACTCAAAAAATCACAAAGGAAATGGGAAATTTATATGCTTATAAAAATCATGTAAACCTATCTAGGGAAATTTTAACCAAAATCTATAATCTGTTTGGGAAATAAAATTTTAAATTTTTAAGACTTTAATTTTAACATTTTTTATTTTAAAAGGCATATTTTTAAATTTTTTAAAACTCGACCCCCTTACAACAATATCTTTAAATAATTTTTAAAAACCTAAAAAGAAACCTTTGGGAAAATTTTAAAAGTGGGGGGGGTTTCTCTTAAAACCCTTGTATTTCTACAATATGCTGCCAATTAAAATGGAATTTTAAAAGGTTTCCCCGTCCCGGGAAACAATTGCTTCGGGTTTATACTATTTGAACATTCAATAGTAATTTTCGGGGGGTTTTTAGATTGTAAAAAATTCCATTTTATTGTTTTTTAATTTTTTCCAAAAACATCAATATTACCTTTAAAAAAAATCATATGAAAATTTTCCCAGGAAATGAGGATCCAGCCTTAGTGTTTATTTCTATTTTCAAAATATTGGTTCCCCTACACTTTTAAAAAATTTCATATAATTTACAAAGGTAGGTCTTGTGGAAATATATCTCTACAGCTTGTGGTTTTAAAATAAATGCGAAAGAAGATTTGTTTTTGTTTAAAAAGCTAAAAATTTTTCCCGTAGGTAAAATAAAACTAAAAAAATTTGGGGGTTTTTCTGGGCCATTTAATAGGCATTGGAATATTTTTGTATAAATTATATTCAAAACCACAAACAAAGGGGTTTATTCTTATTTACAAATATTGGGGTTTATTTTCTAAATATAGCGGACAAAATTTAGCAATTTTAATTTAAAACCTATGAATATTATTTAACCCCAAAAACTTACTGGGAAATCTTATACTTAGGAACTCCTTAAGGTTACTAAAAATGTCTTCGTATATTGACGGGGTTGTTAAAATAGAGGGGTGAAAAGTGTTATTTTGTAAAAAATAGGATAGATTTTAAAATTCCTCTTCTTAAAAGGGGGGGGTTTGTATGGGTTTTAACTGTAGGATTTTTAAAAAACTTTTTAAAAATTAAATTTTAAAAAACTTTTTAATTTGTTAAAATATTAATAATTATTATATACATAGTTTTTCGGTAAATGACGCCATTAAATTTTGTTTGGTTAACATAGATTTCTTTGTAAAGAATTATTTCTTTAAAGAAATGGCTGTTTGGGAAACAAAAATGTTTTCCCTTTAAATTGCACTTTAATTTTCTTCTCATTTGTGAATATTTTTTTGATAGCGTTGTTAAAATTTTTCAGCACCCTTCCTCATCAAAAGTACCAAAATTGGTTTTTCAAAAAAAAAACCCCTACTCCAGACATCCAAGCGGATTTTTTAGAGAAGCTATTAAAAAAAATATGGGAGAATAAATAAAAATCAGGGAAGATGTCTGTATATAATAAATTTTAAAGGGGTTCCAAACATGTTTAAGCATTTTTTTTCATCATTTCTTCACTTTCTCGACATTGATACCGTTTTTCTTTTGGGAATGCTTTTGAATTTTTTGGGGTGTGACCTCTGAAAGGGGAAATCTCCCGGGGGGAAAAAATATGTAAAATTTGTCTTAACTACTTGAGAGAACCAAACCGGATCGAAAAAATATGCCAGGACCCTGGGTGATGTATTAAAAATTTTGGGTTTTCCCGGGGTTTCCCATGGGTAAAAAGGCGGCCTCCAGTCGGGAATAGTAATTTTAAATGGGTTTAATAAATAACAAATTTTGGACAAAAAACCGGGATCGTTTTTTTAAATTTAAAAACTTTTCAAATGTCCCCGGTTTTTTACTTCTAAAAATGGGGCTTTAACGTAAACGCCGATTGATCAAAAGATAGAGTATTATTACCGGAATTTAAAACAACTTTGTAGGGCCCCTTTCCCAAAAACGGCGATAAAGTTTTACTTTAATCTCACATAAAATTCCGAAAGATCCTAATCACCGATTTTGTTTAAAACGGCGCGATTGTGTGGGTCAAAAATATGTCTTTGACCTTTCCCTTTTGCCCTTTTTAAATTTTCCTAAAGAGCTTTTTCGGGGGAAAAATTTTAAAAAGGCGGTTTTGAAGCTTTTTTAGGGATTGGGATAGGAAATTTCAGGGGAAAGGGGGTTTGAAAACGGGAATCGGGAATAAAGGGCTTGTGACCAAAAACCCAAGCTCATAGGGTGAAAAGCGAGTTTTTGTGTGAATGCTGCTATTATAGGTCAAAATTGCGGTTGGGAAAAAATTTTTGTCCCAAATTTGGTTTGGTTCTAAATCCACGTATGTTTTTTAAGTATTCTTTCAGAGAAAAATGACTGCGCTCGAGGCCCCTTGTGTTTGGGGGATGGTAAGGTAAATAAACCAATCTTTTTTATTTTTAGAAATTCAAAAATTTCTTTTAAATAGGTCGGCAGTAAAATTTTGTTCCTTGATTGTAAGTATCATTTTAAAAACCCCGGGGAAAAAATGTATAAATGTACTAAGCTTCACAAGATTCTTCTCCCTGTCGCATTAGAAAATGGGATAAGCGATGGAAAATTTAGTTAAACCCATCCGGAAGGGTAAGTAAAAATTTTTTTTTTGGACCCCCCGTTTTGGGGAAAAGGGGTCCAACTATGTCTAGGAAATTTTCTTTCAAATGGGCGAGTAAAATAGTGGTAATTTGCATGTTTGATCTGGAATTCGGGCGAAAGGTTTTTAATTCGATTGACAGAGGGCAAAAATTTTTTACATAGTTTTTTATTTGACCCGCATGTTTTTTCCAGTAGTAACGTTTTTAATTCGGCCCCCCCATTCTTTTTGAACCAAGATGTCCTGTTTATAGGAATATCGGGGTTTTCCCTTTTAAGTTTTTTAAAATTTTCCCGGGGGAAACAGGATAAAAATAGTTTTATGATGTTTTTACTATTATTGTGTTGTTGAATAAATACGCAACTTTGCCGAAACTTTTAAAAAAAGAGTGTTTTCCCAAATGCTTTTTTTTAAAATCAGATACTGCTATTTAAATTTATGTCCCCCCGAGAATAATGCTTCTCGGGCAATTTTAACGTTTTAAAAATATCGGGATATGTCAGTTGCCCCAAAATAATGAACTTTTGAAAATAGTAGATAGTGGGTTTTTTCCCTTTTAAAAATTCTATTTTTTTAAATAAATTTAAAGTTCTATTTCCTTTTGCAAAATGGGGTTTTGAGTCTTTGGAGTGGAAAGCACATCCTGAAGGAAAGGGTTTGGATTCACTGGGTTTTTCTATTGTGGGGGCATGATGATGTTTTACACTACTTTTTAGAAAGGAAATTCGTTGTGTTCTAAAATTTGAGATTATGGTTTCTTTTTTTATTTTAAAATTTTTTTTAAAAACCGGAGTATTCTTTATTAGACCCGGAAATCGTTTTTGGTTTGTTTTTTCTATTCAGGAGTTACGCAGGGTAGGAGGATTTTTTAAGTCGGGGTCTATTTTTGGGTTTGATCTAGGGGCACCTAAGTAAATTAATTCATTTTCGGGACGTCTTTGGGGTTTTTCCACTCGGGCCCGGGAAAAATTTTGGCTTTTTTATTAAACCACTGGTAGGGGGTGTTTTGAGTTTTGGGGGTTGACGGGGAACCGGGGCCAAGGCGTGGGCATTCTATTAATTTTGTTTTTTATATTCTATTTCGAAAATCAAATTTTTTCAAGCTTGGGGCTCCATTGCCCGGGGTTTGGAGCCCGGATCCTTGCGGGTAAATCCTTTTTAAAGGGACGATGGTCGGGAAAAATTTTAATCTGGGCCCCCTTTAAAAATTTATGGTCAAAAGGTTTTTGTCCAAAGGGGATTCCCTAAACATTCCTTTCGGTCACGTTTGTAACTAGTTTGGGCCTTTGTTAAGTGTTCGTGATGCATAGGCGATGGGGGCCCCGGTTTTAAATTTCCTTTTGGGCCCCTTGGATAGTATAGTGATAGGGCGAAATTTGATGCATCACAGGTTTAAAAAAGGGTTTTGACTAAAAATCCGGATGGGCTAAGATAGGAGCAAAAAAACAAGGGCTTTTTTAAATTTTTCCAAATGCAAATTGTTTTTCTTTTTGGCCAATTAAATGGGATTTTCCCTTTTTTAAAAAGTGGTAAGGGGTTTTTAGCTGTTTTAGATAGGTCGGTATGAAACGCGATAGTAGGAAACTAATCCCGGGAAGACTTTTTTCCCTTTGGACATTTGGGAAACGGAATTCGGATAGGGTTTTGGGTTTTTTTCGGGTTTTTGGGGTTTTTAAAACCCCCTTTATCTGTGATAAATGGCCGAGGTATAAATACTTTTTTGCGAAAAAATTAAATTTATCGGTTGAATTTTTAAAATTAAATTTACGGGGGTCTTTCAAAAAGACATCGGTCAGATTTTTTTAAGTAAAGGGTAAAGGTCGAATGAATAAATAACAATGTCATCTAAGTAAAAACAAAGCATTTGATGCCCTGAAAGCCGGGATGGGACCGGTTCAAAAGTCTTTGGAATGTCGGGGGGGCATTTTTAAAGAAAAAAAGGGCATACCGTGAATTGGAAGTGCCCCTGTCAGACAGAAAACCCGGTTTTTTTGGAGCATCCTTATCTCCCTTTTTTAATTTTAAAAAAAAAATTTCCCGGAAGCTGGAAAGGGCCTAAAATATTTACACTTACCTAATTGATCTAAAAATTTTTGAATATTTTTTATCGGGTAAGAATCACCTATTTTTAATATCATTTAAATTACGATAAATTTTTACTATAAGCCAAATTGCGGTGACCTGGGAACGTCTATTTCTTCGGGAAAAATTTCCCAAAAATTTGGGGAAGACCAGGTGACGCTGAGGTTTTTATTATTTCCCTTTTCGGCAATTTTTTTAATTTGAGTTTTTACTTCTTTTTTTGTGAACTTCTGGGAAACTATATGATTTTTTTTTGATCGGGATGGAAAAAGACGTTTGTTTCGTGTTGTAAAACTTCGGGAGTAATGAGTGAAACACCCGGAAGGGGGAAAAATATCAGAGTAAAATGGGAAAAGAGGTTTAAAATAGAGCATTTGCTTCTTTGGGATTTAGGGGGGAAAACTTTGTAATAAAATTGGGACTTGTTGAGTTCTTTTTCCCAAGGGAAATTTTTAGAAATTTTTTTTAGAGTGCATCGTTTTTAAAAAAAAGTGTTTTTGACAGTTTGTCCAAAGGTAATATTTTAAAATTTTTAAAGGGCCGAGTTTAAGATATGGGGGGTTTTAGAGATATTTAAATATTTATAAAGTTTTTTTCTAGAATTGGGGTTTACTTTTTTATGCAGTTTGCATTAAGAGGGATTCGGCTATGCATTGGCAAAAACAAGGCCCCTTTTTTTATTTTGGGGTTTTAGAACCGGAAAAATGCAATTAAATTTTTCGGTCCTAAGGGGGTATAATATAAGTCGGTTCACAAAATTTTTTTAAAGGGAAAAATTTATATTATTTATTGGGTTAACCCCATTTTTTATTAATTTTTTTTGCAGTCAGAATAAAACGAGAAAATCGTTTCCTATTATTTTCCCTCGTAGGGGAAAACTATATTGGGGAAAACATGAAAAGGGTGGCTCAGGGATTTTAAAATTTATTAAAAAATGGGGCCCAGGGGCTTCATTTGGGGGTTTTTCCCTTTTTCCCCAAAACCCTGGAAGGTTTTTTTATGGTTTTGTAATTTAGGGCATTTTTTTGATATGTTTATTTTTTAAAAAGCCCGATAGAAAACCCCCCCTGTCTACAAGTAATGAAGCGTTTACTGGGATACGGGGTTCGGACTTTAATATAAGGTAATTTTTTTTTGTAAAAATTTTTTTTTGACGGGAAAAGTTTTTTAAATGTAGTTTCTCTTTTTTAGGGCCCTATGCAGGATGGACCCGGGGTTTTGGGTTTTGGTTTGGGGGACCCTATAAAAAGGGAAATTTGAAGGTTTTGGGGGTTAAGTTGTCAATAAATTTTACTTTTTAAAACGTTATTCTGTTCGTTGTGGAGAAATGGAATCAGCGGGGTTTTTGAAATTTTAGATTGAGTACCCCGGGTTTTTAGTGGGTCCCGGGGAATGTGGATCTAGGGGGTAGTGGGTACCGGCGGATATAGACACAATAGGTGCAGGGGGGGGGATCCCGTGGTACGGATTGCGATAGGGGCATTGGGTACAGTGGATACGGATACAGTTGGGGGCAGTGGGTACAGTGGGTACAGTGGTACGGGGTACAGGGGTGCCCCCGGTACCCGGGGGATACGGATGGAAAAGGGGAGTGGATACAGTGGATACGGATACAGTGGGGGCATGGAATACAGTGGATACGGATACAGTGGGGGCAGTTGATAAAAGTGGATAAACGTTTTGTAAATTTGGGTTTGGTTTTTCCCGGGTTTTTTAGGTGTAAATTTGATACGACAGTTAGGTAAGGCTCTAGTATCGTTTTGTCCCTTGGGGATTTCCCCCAAAGGGGGCTTTCTGAACGGGTAAAGGGTAAATCGGGGTTTAAAAACTTCGGTTATTACATTTTTTTTCCCCCGAGGTCCCTTTTTTTTTTTTAGTTTTTTCGGTTTCGTCCAAAAAACCTGAATAGGTTTTATTTTTTTTCTAGCAAAACTTATTGAAGGGTGATTAATTTTTAATTGTTGACCCTTTGAGAGTTTTCCCCCTATCGTCTGTTTTTATATTCGCGTTTTTTGAAGATATCTATTTGTATGGGGCCCATTTTCTTTACAGTAGCGACCCCACTGGGGGAAAAAGGGGGAGTGTATAATTTTTGGTTTATTAGGCCTATTTCCCAACGCTTTGTCCCTTTTTGGTAAAAACTTCGACCTGGCTGATATTGGTCCCCTGGACTAAACGTCCCTGGTTTTAAGGGGTTATTAAATTGGGTTTTAAAAAAGGAAAGTTTTTTCGCTTAAGAGTACTTTGTATATTTTTTCTTAGAAAATAGCAAAATTGTGGCATCATTTAAAGTTTTCCCGGGTCGCCCGGGAACGAACCACAGTAGACAAACGGGGCATTTAAGCCCCTAATTAAAAAATATACAACGCGAGGTCCCGCATTTTCAAACGGGCCCCGGCCAGCAAGTTCACCTTTTTTTTTTGTGGGTATTGAATATTAATCTCGGTTAAAAATTAAGATAAGCAAAATTCAAAACGCAGTGCGAACTGGGTAACCGTTTCGGATTAGATGTCGACAATCTTGAAGGTCAAAAAAAGGAAACAGTGCAGCATAGTGTTTTTCCCTTTTCCAAAAATGGATTTTAAAAAAATCTTCTAAAATGTTGGGCCCTGTTTTTGAAAACTTTTTTTGGCACATGCCCCTTTCGGCACGCCCCCAAAGGGGGTTTAAAGGGTTATTTTAACAAAAATCTCTTTTTGGATGAACTAGCAAGGGTTTTTCGCGTTCACAATTATTTTTTGATAAGCATTCAAATTTTTGGGGATTTTAACAACAAAATTTTTTAATAAATTTTTTTTAAAACCTACTATCAATTTCTTTTTGTGGGGCTAGTTGCCCGTGGCTTCCCCTTTTGGCATGTTTCCCCCTGGGAAATTTTTATTTAAAAAAAAAGAGATAAGGCGCGAGTTTTTAGAATTGCGATAAGGCAGTTTTGTTGCCTGGTCCCGGGGGCTGGAAAACTATTAAATACCAACGATATTTCCCGTATAATTAATTTTTCAATTAATAGAATTTATGAACACTTGTAATTTACTTCTTCCCCGTTTTTTGTTATTTAATATTATGTAATTTCACTAGCATGATTTACAAAAGGGTGATACTTTGGGGTTTGGGATGGGGTTTGAAAGGGCTTACAAGGGGTATGGCAATTGCTAAGTTTTCCCAGGGTCCCTCTCGTCAGCTGATGATAGGGACCGGGGTTTTTTCCCGGGTTTTTCCCCCTTGGTAAACGGGTCGGGAATGGGTGTAAACAGGTTAAACAGGAGGTTCAGCGGGGAAAAAACAGCACACACGCAAAAATTTATTAAAAACTACGCGGAAAGACAGGGTTCGGCGGGTTTGTTTTGCGATTTTTGGATATAGTAGTGTTTCCCCGGGCACGCGAAATTTTCCAAATGTTTTTTTTTCAAAGGGTGAGGCGAACCCCCGGGTTTATTATTTTCCAAAACCCTTAAACTGCCACCAATGTTCACGGGGCCTTGACTTGGCTTTTTAAAAAAAAGGAAAAAGTAAATTAAAGAACAATTTTAATAAAAAATGATTCCCAAATGAAAAGGAAAAGGCGAGTTTTTTCACCTCAGGGGTTTGGAAAAGACTGGTGCAAAACCTGGCGACGCTCTGAGTACTTTGGGGTATTTTGATACCCGCCTAGTAACGCTTAGCTCAGGGGATGTCTCACGATTTTCCCATCAAAAGGGGGATGTAAAGATCTTTTAAATTTATAAAGTAAGAAAAAAGCCTCTTCATGGCCCCCCAACACCCCTTTTTATATTTATAAATGTCTGATTTGTCCAATAAATTTTTCATCTGCTGTCTTTTTAAATTTTCCCTTTTTTTCTAGCTTTTATAATTTTTGGGAGGTTCCCGGGAAATTGACGGGTTAATTTCCCATTAAAAAACCGGTGGGTACATCGTTTAACATTGTAATTGTTTGCTTGGTGGAATTTCTTTTAAAGTTTTTGGGCCACCGATTCGCCGACATCCTTTTTAAAATTTTTTTGCAGTTTGTATATGTTTTTTTCTGTTTGCAGATTTTAGCCATACACAGAAAACAAATTAGTTTTTGGAACTCAATAAATTGGATCCAGAAAGCCCCGAAAAACTTGGTGAACTGACAAAGTACCCTTAAATGGTGAAATATCCTTGGAAGGTTTTTTTTATAAATTTTATGTGCTCTCTACTTTTATTTTCCACATTTTTTTTACCCCTTTTCCCCCGAAAAAAACGGCAAGGAATGAGGAGAAAACTCCCTCATCGCCCCAATTTTAAAAAAATTTTTTTTTTATTTTCAAAACTGTCCCCCCTTTTCCACCCGCGCCAAAAAAACCCTCGGAGCGCCTTTTTCATGACCCCCTTTCTTGATAATTTCCCTTTTAAAATAACTTTAAAGTTTAACAATAAAGTAAAAATATTTTTTTTTCGGGACGGCTTGTTGAAGTGGGCGTCAAAATGTGTGGGAGGTTTTTATATAGGGACGTTTTTTGAACCCAAATCTAAAGCCTTCCCGTTTAAATGCGCCCAGACAACAGGGGGAAAATGTCGTGTAATTCGCTAACGTGATAACCAATGGTGAAAAGTTCTCTTCCTTTCCCTTAAGTAAGCCCCCCCCCCCGGTTTTTAAGAAACACTTGCCAAAGGGGTACCCCCCAAAATGTAGGGCTCTGCACTTTTCACAAATTTGTAAAATATTTGTTTTCCCGAAAAAATCCATAAAGGAGAATTGGTTTTGTCATGATTTAAAAGGGGTTGTTTCAATAAAGTCAAATTTGTTTTTGACTTAAGATGTTTATTCCGGGATAAAAAAAAAAAATTTCGGGAGGAAATGCTCAAGTTTAAAAAAAAGGTCTTTTGGGTTTTTTTTTCCTTGTAAAGATTTTTTATTAAAATTTTTTTCTTTGGAGCCTACTTTTTTTTATCTTGGGCCCCCTTCATGGTATTCAATTTTTTCCTTTATTTTTAAAATTTTTTGTACGGGATAGCTCTGTTTTTTTCAAGTTTCGCAAAACTTTCCCAAGCACTTTATATTTCAATTATCAACCAAAAACGTGTTAAACCCCTGAACGTGTCGGCGGGGCTACTCTTGGCTTACCCAGCGGGAGATAAAAAACGAGATTTCCCAGGGGGCCTTTTCGACCCAAAAGAAGGGGATTGGGAAAGTGGCGTGTGGGGAACCTAAGGGATCCTTAAAAGAAAAAAAAACTTACAAACCCCAGTCATAACCTCCTGTATATTTCTTTCCCCAAAAACAGGTTAAAAAATTTAATAAATATAAAAAGTGGGGGGAAATAAAAAAAAATCCCGCAAAAGGTGCGCGTCCCAAAGGGCCCAGTGATGTTGTAGGGGCCCTTTTTCGTCTGCAATCCTGCAGGTTTTTTTCCCACCAGCTAGGGGTCGACTATTTAAAATTAAAGGTTTTATAGGTAGGTTAGGTATTTTATTAGTTACATTAAAAAAAAAATTTCGTTTAAACCCCTTTAATGAGGCGACCGCTTGCTTGTGAAACCGCGTGACGCCAGTAATAAAATGAAAATTAGGAGCTTTATTTTTCGCACAAGAAGGCCAAAAACAAAAAAGCAGCCGGGCCCGAGAAATATCTCTTACCCGAAAAACGGAGCCTACGAATGGATTAAACTCATTTTAATCGTTTTAGATTTCAAAAAAAAAAATGAAACCCCCCAAAAAATGGGGATTAACTTACCACGAAGTGGGGAAAAAAGGACACAGAATTTAAATAAAAAGAATAAACAACATTCAAAAGGGTACTTCAATTTTTGGGAAAATTTGAATCACCAGAGTGTCCCTTGCGGGTGGAAGCCGGCTTATATTGCTCGGTTTGTGAAAAATTTTTGAAAGAATCCCTTCTTTAATTTTGTCCCTGAATAATTAAAAAACAAACAATTCAAATTCCTTGAGGGGAAAACATCAATTCACAGTCCCCCCTTTTCCTCCCATAACAGGCCCTTTTTAAACCCCAATTAAATTTTGACGAAAATTATTTTTACGACTTACCAAAAAAAACCACCCATCTATGGTCCATGGCGGACAAGGACATCAATACTATGTTCAATCTATTTCGGATAAATCAAAAATCGACGCGGAGCAAAAGGTTCATGTTGACAACCCCGTATGCCAAAAGGGCCGAAAGCCCCGTATAAATTGAAAAAGCGTCCCCGGGTTCTGGAAGATGTGCCTTCCAACGCTTTATACCGTCAAAAATCAAGGACAATTTAAAATTTAAAGGAAAAACGTTTTTTTAAGTAAACCCAAAAATTTTTAGGCTCGAAAAACTAAAAAGGGGCGTAAGGATGGCCCTTAAAATTTGGGGCAATTCGGAAACACTAGCCCCCAAAAAAGATAAACTTTATATAACTGGGCCCTTGTCGTTCAAGACATATAAAAGTAGTTCTTGCTTAAATTGTCAAAATTCGGTCATGTAAAAAAGTTTTGCCCTTTAAAACCCCTACTTGTGCTAATTGCGCCGCCGCACCGAAACGCGGTTTTGTCCAATAAAACAACCAAATTTTAAGCCCACTGTCCAGTGCAAGCGGTTCAAAAAACCTCTGACCATCGTGCGGCTCCACGACTGTGCCACATAAAAATTAAACGGGAGACAATATTAATACCAATTACTAAATATTTTTCAGCTTAAAAAAAAAAAAAAAAAAAAAAAAAAAAAAGTTTATAGAGAAACTTACTAAGAAATGGAAAATATTTCGAAGGGCCATTTCTTCATAACGAAAATAGCTACTCAAAATTTAGACCTTTTTTTTAGAACAAAGTTAGACATTGCCCTTATCAAGAAAAATATCAGAGCGCCCTTGCGTCGTAAGTAGTACAGCTTGATGCCGTTCGCAGGGGGGGATATATTTTTCAATTTCCCTAATTTTCGGTAAATCTTTGCGAAAATCTTATGATCACACGCGCCGTTCTGAGACTCATCCTCTACCTGAAATTTTACGTAGTGAGCTGCTATTTTTCAATTTCACCCCCTATTGATCCCCACTTCATCCTTACGTTACGTTCTTGCAGTACCTCGTGGGACAAAAAATTTCATTGGCGCTGAGTCAAGCGTCATTTTTCTTATGGTATGGCATTCGTTAAAACCGACACGGTTCGACTTTGTGGGGTTTGGAAGATTTCATTGCGGAAATGAATTTTACATTCACAATACCCCCGATGCCCCCCCAAACTTTTTTGAAAACCCAAATGGGGAGTCTTCTATTGACTGACCTTACGGGGGCGCGTCTCGATATCCAAAGGGCTGTCCCCCCCGGACGCATCCTTAGTGATCACCGTTGATCGTTACAAATTCATCCCAAAGGGTTGCAGGGGATCCAAAAGGGCTCCTTTAATTTTAGATAAAAACAAAAGGTGCAACGGGCTTTGTTTGGTTCACTATTTGCAACTCTACAAAGACTTCATCGGTAGTTTATCAGCTGGGAAAGCGCAGAAAATATAAAAAATTTTAATACTGCGCTGATGTATCTATTGGTCGGGGTCTACCTAACACCCGAAATGTGATTGGGGGAAATATAGATTTCGAACTACGTAGAAGCTACCGGAAAGCTGTGAAAATTAAAAAATTTTAAAAAAACAACGTAACGGGAATTTGTAAAATAATGCTCCATTGCTCTTAGAGTTTGCAGTTCCTACGGGCTGCAGTAAAAAAATCGAAGGGAAACTTAAAAGAAAACTTGTCGATAGACCGATAGAGAGGGCCCGGGTCACCTTTGTTCCCCCTTTAAGGCAAATAATCAATCCCCTTTGCATCATACAGAACACAAAAATTAATAAAAATATACCCAGGAGTAGAAGAAACAGCAGAATTTTTTTTGGTCCTCGTACCTCGATGGGCCGGAAAACGACCTGATCATCACCGACAGATCAGGGAAACCACGAACCCCCGTCCCAAATGTCTGATTTCCCATCTTCAGAGAATTTCTCGGTACATTAGACCCTTTGCCACTAAAAGGCTCGGGCGATGATAAATATCTAAAAAAAATGACAAAGAAACTTGAACTTTCGGTGACACATTTTCATGTCTTTAAACGTTTTTCTTGCTGAAGGAATATTTCCCGTATATGGCGGTGCGGTAATATTCGTAAAATACCAAAAAGTGGCGACAAACCACCGGATGATCCTAAATCCTACCGACCAAACACATTGTTACCATCGTTAGGAAAGCTTTTAGAACGCTTGTAGTGCCCCCGGGGTTCTGCCAGGGTGGTCAA
The DNA here is from genome assembly GCA_902825455.1 of Arctia plantaginis. NCBI lineage: Eukaryota > Metazoa > Arthropoda > Insecta > Lepidoptera > Erebidae > Arctia > Arctia plantaginis. Next base: position 17,136 of record CADEBD010000576.1, read on the forward strand.
ATTTCATGATAGACAATTTTGGGTTTACGTTGGGTAAATCGACAACTGCGCTTTTTATCGTTGAAGTTTGTCACAGAGCAAAATTTTAAACGTGTTGGCTATTTTTTTTAGATTACTGGCCCTTCGATACGCATGGTGGGCCCATGCTTTTTCTGAAAATTTAAAAACACGGGGTGCTTTAAAAAAAAAATTTTTTCCCTTAATCTTCGTCTTTTTTACAAGGTACACTAAACTAAACTTGGGCTCATTCTTGTCGAAGGGGCTTTAAAAGGGATTTTCCTCAGGGATGTGCTAGGTCCATACTTGTGGGAAAATCGGCTTCGACATTTTTTTTGCGATACAAAACCATCCGGGGGTATCCCGAAAGCTTGCTGAAAAACGGGCTTATTACTGGGGGAAACTGATCTAGGGCGGGGCTTGAAGATTTGCCAATGATTTTTAACTTTGATATCTCAAGGGTGAACTAAAACGCTTAAATTTTTCACCCAACAAAAAACCTTTCCCCCTACTTTTAAAGGTAAACCCCAAATCACCCCAAGCATTGATTTTACAAAGTTTTTCTGTAAAAAATAACCCCCAAATGTGTTACCTAGGATTGTTTTAGAAAAAAACTTTTCTTTTTCGAACATATTAAAATAGTTAAAAGAAAAATCAAAAAAGTTTCGTGCTTGCAAGGATATCAACTGCGACATGGGGGGCTATCATTTAAAACATTAAATCTATCGGACTACTTTTTTTAGGTTCTATGTGCTATGGTGCACCGTATGGCCGATAGGCGACCCCTAGGGCCGTCCCCCTCGCAAACTGTTTACAAGGCCAACGACTTGCACTGATTTCTTGTGCAAAGGGAATGGACGGTTACACCGAGGCTTTGCCGGTGTTGGGGGGTGTGCTTCCGGTCGATCTCGATGAGAGACGTGCGCCATGTACTATTCAAAACAACAAAACATGGAATCGTTTTTTGGGCGCGCGGGGGGGGCCGGGGGGAAAAATTACAAGATTGCTTCACGCAGTCCGATGTCTATATACCCCTAGACGAATGGAACAACGCTGGGATGAATCTCCAGGGGGCCATCTTTAAATTCTTTTCCCTCTGTTTTGCGAAAGGTTTCGAGGACATGGCTTGAGGTGGGGTTTTACTGTTTTCGCTCAAATTTTTTACGGGTCTGGTAAAATTTTAGAGCAAGCTTTAATTCATTTAAATTGTCGGTCCCCTTGTGTCAATGCTCAAAACCCAACTCTCACTATGAACAGTCTCTCATCTATCCCCCGGGAATTAGTCTTTGGGGTAAAGAAAGTAATAAATCTGAATACCCTTTCAGGACTCTGGGCGTATCTATGGGGGTCTTGTGTCAAATAGGTGAATTTCCGGGGGGGGTTTTGGCGATTCTTCATACATATTATGAAATCAATATAGCTCACGTGGACCCTAAAATTTTCGTGGCCGTGGGCTTCCCTTTTTAAAAGGGGGTATGCCCCTTTTTTTTTTTTGTCTCCCGCTTTGTAAGGGGGGAATGGGTTTACTTGTTTCCAAATCCTCCAATTTCTTCTGATTAAATTTTGTTGCGGGTTCCAAGCATTTTTTTTCTTCCTGGGACTTCCCGAGTGTCAAAAACTGTGTTCGTGGGGCACTGCTGTGGATCCCGGGGTACAGGATTACAGGGTGGGCATGTGGGCGGGGGTTAGTAAAAAAAAACCCCCTATGCAAAACAAAAATAATGGATAAAAAACTGTACCCAAAAGGGGCAGCATGTCTTGATAATTCTTTTTTTTCCACAATTTTTTTTTTTCTTTTGAGCCACAAACTTTGTCCAAAAGTTTTTTAAAGGGGCGTACTACACAATGTTTTCCCCCTCCCTCTCGGGGGCCAAAAAAATATCCCAAAAGGGCGTACATTGTAAAAGTTTTTCTACTAATCCGTATGTTAGTTTCGGAAAATTTAAATGGCTTTTAAACCCGGACCCGGATTTTAAGCCTTTGGACCAAAACCACCCTTTTTTTTGTCTACTGAATTTTAGGACAAAAATGTTAACGTAATTTATAAAAACTTTTCTTTTTAAATTTTTTAATAAAAGGGGGGGAAATTTTTAAAAACAAAAGTTCAAAAAAATAAAAAAATCTACTAAAAAGCACTCTGTCGATTTTAAATTTAATTTTTTCATATTAGCTAGGCATTTTTTTTCCCCTTTTAAAAAGGTTTTTCCGAAAAAAAACCCTTTACTTTTTTTTTCCCAGATTTTGTTTTAAAACATTAAAATTTTGGTTTAATGAAAAGTTAAAAATTCTTTTTTTTTTTTTTTTAAAAATGAAAAAACAAAATGCAAAATTTTTAAACTTTTAATAAAAAATTGTACGGTTTCGATTTTCCCCTTTCAAGGCAAACCCTTTTTTGGTTTGAATGAACTTAGTTGATTGGGTTTTTGGGTGTTTTTCTTTTTGGGTTAATATTTTGGTTATTAAAAACAAGATTTGTTTAAATTTTTGTTAAGGGACCCTATAAAAGTCGCTTGTTGGGCAGTCCCTTTTTTGGGGGATGAAATTATTTTATTTTTTGGGGTTTTTTTTTAAAAAATATTATTTTTTTTAAAAAAAAAAAAAAATAAATTTTAAAAATTTTAAACCCCATAGTAAACCGCTTTTTTTTTTTTTGGGGACAAGGGGGTTTGGTTTAGGATAAAATTTTAAAACCCTTTTAATTTTTTTTATACAATTTTTCAAAATTCCTTTTTAAAAAAAAAATCAAAAAATTTTGGACAGCCATCACGGGACCAAGGTGGTTGGTCAAAGTGGCCCCCTTCTATAACCTGAAGGGGATCCCTTCGAAAAGACCCGGACCACCACCCAAAACGGGGAAAAACCCTTAATTTGTTCTTTTTCAACTAGCAATCCTATGGGAACGCATATCAACACCCCAATTCGCCCTCTAGATAAACCCAAAAATTTTAAGGTTTTTTTTTTCAACTTTCCCGGGTCTGATAGAAGGGGCCCAATAACAATCGCGCGACGCCTAATCGCCCCACAAAAAAAAAAAAAAAAAAAACCCAAAAAGAAAAAAAGGGGCCCCCATTCTCGAGAACTGGGTGGGGCACATACCTATATATGGCACCTCTAATTCACAAGTGGTTTTTAAGGGGCAAGCTGTTGGTGTACGACCCGGGCTACTTGGTTGTGCCTGTGCAATATCCCCGTTAGCAAGCCCGAGAAAAACCAGAAAAAATATCCTGTTTGATTCCCCGGGAGGGTGGCATGCCCGCAGATGTAAACCGTACCATCTTTAAAGATATTTTTCGTAGTTATTCGTCATGATAACTTCGTCCATAATCGCCAAACAAAACCTTCAGTTTCCCCCAAAGAATCACCAGGTGCCAAGTCGTAGTCTTTTAAATCTATATGGGACCCGTTTAGGGCCCCCGAAAAAAACCGCCCAGGGACTCTTTCCCCTTTCCATACTTCCCTGCGATCTTTAAACACCAAGTACTAAGGTCTGGCCAATTCTCTTTAGCCAGGCGGCGGGGGGAAGCCGGATCCACTGCAATACTTTGGGGCGATGCCTCCCACGTGGTATGTAAAAATTTTCTCTAATTGCATCCCTCCGATTATGTGGGGGTCTTGATATTTAATAGACCGCGACCCCCCAAGCTTTGGGGGGATTACATTTCATAACTGATGAACGTGGGTGGTGCATGGGATCCCGTCGCAGTGTGCGGCTTTCCTTAAAGGGGCATCTAATTCGGTCGAGTCCATCTAATATCCCAAAGGAATACATTAAACCGGCATGACCCAAACCATTGCAGGCTCGAACCTTGTTGCCCCTGATAAAGACTTTAAGATTTTTTTCAAGGGGCCAAAAAACGTTCCTGCAATGTTTGTTTCATTTAGATTCTGGTATTCCCAACGACTGTGATATCCCCGATACTTGTAATTTTTCGTGGCAAAAGAATCTAGTTTTGTTAAACCAAAAGCTCTTTTCCTTCAGATTCAACTATACACCCTTCTTTACATACATGCTGCCCCTTTTTTTAAACCAAAATTTCCCTTTTGATAGAATTACAAAATTTTTTCCCTCACCTTTAGTAAATTTTTCAAATTTTAATTTTTTTGGGGGAACGTTTTTAAAAACCATATAAAAAAGGTGAGATTAAAATTGATCATCTTTCTGCAAAACCTAAGTAACCCCCGAACCCTCTAATAAAGTGCTAAGGGATTCAAGCCCCGACAAAAACCACAAGGGGGCCGACTATCACCTTGAAAAAAATACCCCCCGATCTTTTTTTATACATCGGATCCGTCTGCCGACATCCTTTAAAAAGCGAAGTGCCTTCTCCTTGCCCCCTACCTGACTTCAAGAAGTGCACGAGTTTTTCAATTTTAACAACCCCATTCAAAAAGCATGTGTTGGAAAAGGTCATAAACCTTTTATAACTTCCAAACCCTCGCCAAAATCTTACGATTTCAACGTACCCGTTGGCTAATGTCAAGTCTATGATAAGAGGGCTTTTTGTGCCACGGGTCCACTTCTATATCCATTCTGAAAACCCGAATAACGAATTTTTATTTAAAAGTAAAATAATTTTGAGTCTCAAATGATGTTAGAAGTTTATACATGGTAGGGAAACAGTAATAAAGGGCAAAATTTTTGGGATCCTGACACCCCAGACTTATAGAGTAAGTGGGTTATCCAGGGTTAAAAATTGGGGTAAAGAACCCGAATCCCAAACTGCCCGGAATTTAATGCCAAAAGCGCAGTGGCTTTGGAACCCCTTAAGCCAAAAGTTTTTTGCAGTCCGTCTGGCCAGGTGATTTCCATTTGGTAATGAACGAATGCACAACTTTACATCATCTTTATCAATTTTAACAGGTTCCATAGGTGTTAAACTCACAGAGCGTCTGAATCCTGCCAATCCCTTTTATATGAAAGGCACCGACCAGATGTTACGCCAAAATTATTTGTGAATTTTCATCGGCAAATGCCTATCACCCCCCAGGACCGGTTCCTCCCATTTCCGGTACACCCACTTCTCATTTCTTTGGAACATCCGATTCTGATTATACCGATCTATTCGTTTTTTATACCGTCTTATCCTATTTGCCCATGCATAAATAAAACAAATTGTTTGATTTGTTGTTTATTATTATTATTATTATTATTCGTTTTGGTCTAGACGTCGGAGAACCGACTCTCTTTTATTTTTAACTAAATTGAAAACTTCTGATTGTAAATCGAGAGCGTCCAACAAAGGCAGTAGACGCAGCTGGCTTTTCAATGTTTTTGGCAAAAAGGGGCAAATTCATCCCGTTCTTTTTTTGCCTGTTTGTCTCATTTTTTTATTACTTTTTGCTTCAATAGATTTTTGACGGTCAGGGTAGTGTAGTTTATTTTATTTTTTTTTTGTCAATTTTTAGGGCTAAAAAAATTTGAGGGGGTTTCGTAATATTTCTTCTGGGATATCTGGCGATGGACTACAGGGTTTCAGGCGTGGGCTTGATTGTATTATTTTTTTTTGCGAATGGTGGTGGTAAAGTTTGTCAAATTGGTTAGCTGAAAAAAAAAGAAAAAATTTTAAGTTAGAAGTAAAAAAAATTCTTTGACATTTTAACCCTCCTTTGTTAATTGTTGTGTGTAATATTTAAAAAAAAAATTAGTATACTTTTTTATTTAATACTAAAACAACAAGAGAACGATAAAACATACAATTTTATTTTTTTTTTTTTTTTTTTTTTTTTTTTTTTTTTTTTAAAAGGTTTTTTTTTTGGGGGTTTTTTTTTTTTTTTTTGTTTTTTGGAAAGTCTTTCTTTAAATGTTCGGATTTTAAGGAAATTTAAATACGTTTGGAAATTTTTCCCGAAAGTTTCAAATAGAAAAAAAAAGTTTTTTTTTAACAAAAAAATTTTTTGATAAGGAACTTTTAAACTAAAATTTTTCGGGACCCCGGGGGTTTTTGGGGCCCCAAGTTTTCTTGCTTTTATTTTTTGTGGCATAAAAAAAACTCCCAACTTTTCCCAAAGGCATTACTGAAAAAATTTTTTCAAAAATTACGTTTAAATTTTTTTGCCCCCAAAAACGTGATTAAGAACCCCCAAATTTTAAAATTTTACCGGGAAAAGCAAAAGGGCGGTTTTGTTTTTCTTTTTAGCCTCAAAACCCAAAAATTTTGGGTGATTAAAAAGAAATATTTTTAAAAAAAAGGGGAGGGGCCCCCGCTAAATTTTCCCTTTTTTTTAAAAAAGATTTCC
>CADEBD010000577.1:0-24494 GCA_902825455.1 Arctia plantaginis
CAAATTTACACTAAAAGTGGCGGGCACAGTATTTAAAAAAACTACCCCAGAAAAAGAAAAAAACGTTTGTGCTGACACAAAAATTTGCCTGGGTACAATCAACTCTCTGTTTTAGCAATAAGGATTCCCAACCACAGTAAAACGACCCTTTCGTTTTTTAGAAAATTTTGGAAAAAATTTTACAAAAGTTACCTAGGGTCGAAAGCGAAAATAATTAAAATCTCTCAAAAAAACATTTCATGAAAATTGCCAAGACGAACCAGGGCTTGCACGTAAAAAATTTGCCACCCCCCTTTTTTGTTTTCAACAGTCTCGTTGCCTTTTAAGCAATCACACAATGGAAACCATTGACAAAGAAATAAAGCCCCCCATTTTTTGGAATTCTAAAGATTTTTTTAAACCAGGCACGTTCTTGGCACAAGTATCAATTATTCATCCTAGTAGTCTACAACATATCCCATAATGCCGTCTTGACTGAACGAAACCCAAAAGTTATTTTTTTCAACATTAATTTGTCATAAATGCAAGAGGTGGAGGACCATCGCCCCCCTATGTACCAACGATGACGGCGGGGTACCATCCTACTTCAATGAATATTTCACAATCCATGCCCCTTTTTAAATTCAGTGGCTCGACAACGTTTAAAATGAACGAAATATTTTTTATATCGGGGACAAAATTGACACTTTGACTTTTGCCTCGCACAACCCATCTAGGAACAGGTTATGGGCCTCGGTTTTCCGGACCGATAGCCCTTAAAAACCTTCAAGAAAAGGCGTGTCTTCTCAAAGGCCGCCAACGCGTTTGTGACTCTAAGGTCGGGGAAAGTACATTTGACTATGGAACATTTCTATATGTCTAATTTAATAAATTATGAATTTTTATGATTAATAATACTGTTTTTAAATTTAAGTAATTAAAAATTAACATTTTTTTTATTTTATTATAAATATTTTTACCGTATTAATTTTGCATAATTACATTTTTTAGTAAGTCCCCAAAACAATTTTTCGGATAATTATTAAAAACGCATAAAAAATCGAATCGCAACGTTTGTTTTTTTTTTTTTAAAATTCCGATTTTATCTTGATTTTAAAACTCGACAGAAAACTTGTTAATAAATAACCTCTTTTTTAAAAACATTTACTTTAATTTAAAGCCTCAAAAGCAAATGTGGAAATTTTTCTATCCTTTGTCAGCTTGTTAAATTTTTCTTGTCCTTTAAATAAAAAAATATGAAGACATTTTAAAACATAAGATAGGAAAGACGTTCAAAAATATTTTGGGCTCCCTAGCCCCATTTTTTATATATGCCGTAACTATCAGGGAAATTTTGATGTTTAAGTTTCAAAAAAACAAAGCTACTCGTCACTGTTTTACAGATATCCTTTTTTACATTTAATTTTAAAGATGGAGTTAAAAACTATTTTACTTCATTAAATTTTTTTACTTTTTGTTTTCCTACCTTTCCTATCTGTGTCGGAAAAAAATTTGCCTACCTACCTTAAATCTTTTAGGTAGAATCATAAAACTTTTTTTAAAATACTTTTTTTTTTCCAGTTTTTTTAAATGGAAATTAAATTTAAGGGTTTCCCCGGGTACAAAGACGTAAAGATTAATTAAATTAGGGCGTGTTATGTTTAAGTAGGGGGTTTAAGTAGTCAATAAGGACATTTAACTTGTTACACATCATTATTAAGATATTCATCCAAAGTATAAGAAAGTCAAGGTACGTTCGGGGGAATACCCTTTTATTTCGAAACTAAAAAGAAAGATGAAATGTGTCCATTTATTTTTTATTTTTAAAGACACTCCCCAATGGGAATAATCCTGGTCGGGGGACTTTACAAACATACTGAAATGGACGCAAGAAAACCAGACTCAGAACAAAAAATTTTGTGGATCACAAATGTTGTGATCACACAAATTAATTTTTAACTTTTGCAATTAGCAGGGATCAAGCAGAATTGTTAATTAGAAAGTTCCGAAATAAATTTGGCCAGGGGTTCAAAATCGTAAGAATTATAGTACCAAAATTTTTTTGTGCCTTTTTTTAACCCCATCTCTCACAAAAAAAAACTTTGAGATCGTTTAAAAATTGAATCAATGCAAATGATTATAGAAAAAAAATTTAATAGAAAAACCCGAACAATTTTTTTTTTAAACCCCTTTGGGTATTTTAAATATTGCACTCTTAGCCCTTTTTTATCGTTATCTCATGGGGAACTGCTGGGAAATTCAAACCATTTTTGCTAAATAAAAAAACTGATACTAAAAAACAAAATTTGGGCCGGGGCCTTTTAACCCTTTTGAGGTTTTTTTTGACCCCAAAAAGTATAAATGTCAGCATCAAAAAGGGTGCTGGATTTCCCCACGGGGCGCGTTCAGTTGATCTTTGAAAAGGTGCATGAATGATAAATATTCAAAAACAATCAAAATCAATGAGACAGGGAATGGGTAAAGTGGGGGTGTCGTTTAAATAGGGAGTGTTACCCCCACTTTTAATTCCCAGGGAGTCGAAAAGGCAGAGCAAGGGGACAAAAAGGCGGACAATTGGTTAGTGGAGGACCCTGTTTCGAAGGGGACGACGTCCAATCAAAGACAAAAAGTCCAGAATAGAGAGCTTTTGTGATTTAATGTTACGGTTCAAAGCGAAAGGAAATTAAATTTTATGCAAAAATGTCCCGTGGTTTAAAAACCTCACGTTCGACGGGCCTTCCCTTAAATTGAATCAATGAATGACAAATCGAGCTAGACAGCTGTGATCACGGCTTGAGAACAAAAACCTGAAAACGTGTGAAGAAGCAGTGAGTGAAAAAACTTAGCAATTAAATTTAGAATCTTTTTTATAATCAAAGCCTTTAATGTTCACTGCTGAAAAGAGGGTTTTAAAGGATTTTTTTTCAGTTTTCTTTCTCTTTCGTGCTGTTACAGGAGTCGATATAATTGTAAGTTGGTAATCCCAAAAAAAAAAACAGAAAAAATTTTATAAAATCATTTAAAAAAAAAATCTTTATAAGTTTTTTAAAAAAGGAATATTAAAGTTTTACTTGTGCCCTGTAGGACGGATTAAGAATGGGTGACCCTTACCCCCAATTCTCCCGTGGTTTCGTAAAAGGCCCATAAAGCGCAAAAAAAAAGCAGGACACCCGCATGCAAAAAAAAAAAAACTTTACACAAACCCATACAACCACTTTATAAGTAGGCCCAAAATCCTTTTTTAAGGGGGGGTTTGTCCCCGCAGTGGGTAGTAAAAGGCTGTTGTGTGTGGACTTAAATGGCGACATTCATATATTATAGTTTTTTTGCCCCCGACGGCAAAGGTTCGATAAAGTTTGGGGTTAATTTTTTTAATTGTTGTATTGTCTTCACAAAAAACTACACAATACCTACACAACCTTTTTTTAAAAAAAGAAAGGTAATTTTCAGGATTTTTTAAAAAAATGTATTTTTTAAAAAATTTCAAGCGCCTTTTTTATTCCCATTTTCCCCTTCCATTTTCTGTTTCATGTTTATTTGATGGTTACACAAGGAGCCCACAGTTAGGACATTAGCGAAATCAAGCATTAGCAATAGATAAGTAGCGAAAAATTTATTTTGTTCTCTATTAGGGTTCCGTCACCTCAAAAAAAAACGGGTTCCTTATATGATCATTTTGTTGTCCGTCTGTCTATCTGTCTGTCAATACCCTTTATCTCCGGCACGCGTAAAGAAATCGAGTTGAAATTAAACCATATACTCAGGTCTACAGTCCTTAAAAGCTGTGAAAAAATCCGTTACGGACCCGTGATACCACTCAATGACACCACCGGTAGTGTCAAGGGTATTTTTTAATCCCCATGGACGCCACCAGTATTGTCAAACTTATTATTCTTTTACAAATTGACACCTCCGAGTAACTAACAGAAATAAGATAGAAATAAGGATTTTTTAAATTACTATATTTTATATATCTAATGCAGGGGTTGTTTTTTGAAAAAAAAAACATAAGAAAAGATAACGATAAAAAAAGATACGGTCGTTTATGCCGCAAAATACGCATAATTCGACTCTCTCATCATCATCATCATCAGCCTATCCGCAGGTCCACTGCTGGACATAGGCCTCTCCCATCGTACTCTCTCAAGGGAATCAAAATTTATAGGGTACTTCTACTTCCCGTTGACTTACCACCTAGGCAAGTAACAGTGTCTTATACTATGAGTACAGGGAAAAATCTGAAAATCTATACATTTTTAATTGAATCATAAAAATTTACTCCCTTACTTAAAAGTACGCAATCAGTCATTGAGCTACATTTAAAAGTATTATACACTATAATATAAATAATTATAGGTTTTGGAAACTGATATTTAGGGTAAAGCTCGGCCAAAAACTGCGAGACTGATTCTTGAACTATTTATGAACGCATCTACAAATTTGTACTGAACCCTCTTGTGGGTAAGTCCGACTAGCACTTGTCCAGGTTTTTATTTACCGCAATAAATAAGTAAGTAAACTAAGTAAACAAGGAGATTTATTTATTTATTTATTTAATAATAATCATATTCTAGCACTTTCACACCAACGCCATCTAGTCCCAAACTATACAGAGCTTGTACTATGGCTACTAGACAACAGATATAAATACATATATACTTTTTTTTTGTAAATACATACTTATTTTACATAAAAACACCCAGACCAAATCAAACTTTAAATGTTCATGCACACAAATGTTTGACTTGAGTGGGAATCCAACCCGCGACCTTGGAATAGCAGCCATCCGGTCGACATAACCTATACTGCAAATTAAAAGAGTAATTAATCGATATTTAATTGAAAGCTTAAAGCCATGCATCGTCATCGATTTGTTGTTGTATTTATTTGTGCACATTGGTTGTGTAAGTTAGTTAGTCAATGTGAGATAATATTCAGTAGGTCATACTCACCCATTGGGTTTTTCCATTCTAATTGCTGAATGATAGTGGCACAATTTATAGGCGTTTTTCTTTATAAAGCCATGTTGTTACTGCTATGCATTTTGATCACTTCTCTTGAATGCGTGTGGAACGGCACTTTTATAGGGTTGAGCTACTGGACTAGGGTTATAGGTAGAGATGATTACGTGTCAATATATTAAAAATGGGGTATTTTTTCTTTGTTGTCATACCCATACTCGTATTTCTAATCGAGAAAATAATTATATACACGTGACAACTATATCACACTGTCTAACTAAACACTATGTCTTTTGCCCTCAGTTCCCTTTGATTCTGACAAAAACATTATTTTACATAGTAACTTTTCCAAATCACGAAACTTCAACAGAACTTAAACAATCTCATTCCAAAATTAAGTTTTACTTAATTTTGGAAAAATACAACGACTGTTTCTTGATCATGTAATAGCACATCATGTATCCTCAGTCGTTTGAATTCCAACATAAACATCCCACATAAACTTGCCCAAAAATATATAAATACACCGACGTAAAAACATTAATAAACTGTTTAAAAAATGGACTGACTCCAAAATGTCGAGGTTTAATCAATTTGTTGCAGTTGTTATGACTTTTGTTATGGTTTTAAATTTTATTGCCCATAAGTCAGTTTGATGATGGTGTAATGACGGTATACACTATTAAAGGTTCAGTTCAGATTTCTCTATACACACACTCCCTATACATACTTTCGCATGTCGTAGTAAGTTTTTTTTTTAAGAAAACGCCTAGACTTTTCTTACTTAACTTAATTTAACTTGGTTATTATGCATTCTATCGCTTCCACCGGTGGCCTAGTCACTAATGTGACTACATGCATGAGGTACAAGTGACTTAGGGCGACATTTAAAATAGCGTCACAGGGTAACTATTTAATATATGTCATATATTATAAAACGTTTAATGCAAGATTATAATTTAGTATAAAAGATTCAGGGAAAAATCAACCTTTCAAACCAGTATTTTTTTACGAAAATAACATCGCTAACCTAGTCCGCTTGAATGTAGTAAATAGGCTTACATGTCCCAATGTATCATAACTAATATTCCTTGCCTATAATTTCATTTCCTTTCTTATCTATGTTAAATTTCAAATTACTTCCAATCTTCGAAGCTAATACCTAAACCTGTACCCGGTTGACGGCAAGGAGCTTGCCTTCTAAGAATGCTTATAAAGGAACCTCAAAATTATGGCGTTTAATACGCCCTGCTTATCTTTTCGGAAATTTCATCGTAAGTATCTGTATGTGGTAAACATAATTAACATAGCCTTTTCCCAGCAAAACAATCTTGCTCCAGAAAATGTAATTTAAGAGATTCAATGTTCTAACTTTTTTCTATAAATTTTTATTACAGTCAAAAAATACCGGTCGTTTAAACTTTTACCCAGCTCCGCATCCAGTAAATTATTTATATTTACTAGGGTAACCTAACCTAACATAATAAGTAATCTAGTTTCGTCCTCAAGTATCCTGCTACACAACATTGATAATAAATAATCCAAAACCCTATTAAATAACATACAAATATTTTCAACCCTACGATTTCTATTTTTAAGCATCAACTGGTCTTAGTTATCAGTGTGTGATAAAATTTGGGCTGACTTATTACTGTATTAGAATTCTTGACTTTGTGCAACACCATTTTGCAGTACCAGTATACGATCACACTATTAAAGGTTTTAATCTTATTTATCAACTAGCTGACCCGCGCAACTTCGTCTGCGTCTCTCAATAGTAATAAATTTTCTCCGTTTTTGAAACATTCTTCATTGGTGCTCCGCTCCTATTGGTCCTTAGCGTGGTAATATAATAGCCTATAGCCTTCCTCGATAAATGGGCTATCTAACACTGAAAGAATTTTTTCAAATCGGACCAGTAGTTCCTGAGATTAGCGCGTTCAAACAAACAAACAAACTCTTCAGCTTTATAATATTAGTATAGATATCCAGTTGTGATTACATCAGGCAAACTCTAGGATGATAACAGGTCTAGCAAATGTTAAACTACGTATACTATTGCGTGCATAAGTGTCTTATATTTGTCATCATCATCATCATCATCATCAACATTTAATAGTCCACTGCTGGACATAGGCCTCTCCTTAGAAAGGAGGTTTTTTTTTTTCTTTATTTGTCAACCATCGACACATACTATCGAGGTTTTGCAAGAATACGTCTATCTTGGCAAAATTATCCCACTCGGCCGTCACATCTTCGATCGGGTGGCATGTAAGAAGCTTAGTCATATCTTCGAGTTGCCGATTCCACAATCACAAAAAACCAAGGCGTTTAACCAGTGCGTACTACCCGTAATGACATACGGAGCCGAGACGTGGACTCTCACCGTGTTGGACTGGTTCACAAGTTCAAAGTCGCTCAGCGGGCGATGGAGCGTGCGATGCCTGGTGTTTCTCTAGTCGATAAAATTCGAAACGAAACAATTCGACAGATAACTATAGTGACCGACATCGCACAGAACATCAGTACGCTGAAGTGGAAGTAGGCCGATCATGTCTCCAGGCAGACTGATGGTCGCTGGAGCCGAATTGTATTACAGTGGAGATCGCGATTGGGCAAACGTAGTGTAGGGCCGGCATGATAGACCGACAACTTGAGGAAAATGGCTGGCAGCGGATGGATGCAGACTGCCCAAGACCGGGATGGTTGGCGCCGTTTTGGGGCCTTAACCTTATTTAGCGCCATTTTAGCGTAATTAAAAAAGACAACTCCCGCACTAGGAATAAATCCTGTGTCGCGGGGGACTTTACAAACATACCATGAAACGGACACAGAGTACACCCAGACTCAGAACAACAATTTGTGGATCACACAAAGTGTTGTCCCATGTGGGTTTGAACCCACAACACTCGGCGTAATAGGAAGCGGCGTGGCGGACCGCTTAAACCACTACGCCATCCGTGCAGTCTTCGTTTAGACTTCACAGATAAACATTATTATAATTTCTGTGTGGCTGGAAGTACGGTTTATTGTTGAACATAGTTTAATCCCTACAGGGACAAATTAATTATTGTGTAATTAACAGTTAACTGTTGACTTGTGAAGGCCGTTGGGAATTTCTATAACCCTCTTATGCGCTACGTGACAGCATTAGTTTTTAATGAAGGCGCTAATATTAATTAAAGTTTCCGTTCTCTCTAACCTATATTCAATTTCATCTTTTATTTTATGTTTTTGTATAGTGCTTATAAGGTAAGCTCTTCTTCCAGTCTAGTTCGAGTTCTGTAAATAGCTAAGATATTTTGTTTGTAATATACAGTAAATTAAAAGATTTTGTTTCTTTATTATCAAGTCGGGCCATACTACAAATACATGTTTAAAAACATACATTTATGCACTCCCGACTATATTCCTGAAATAATAGACGTCATATTAATTTAACTGACTTTTTAGGCTAGCCCGCTCTTTTTTTCTACATGTGGAAACCCCCTCGAGCCTCGAGCAAATGTGTTTGTCGTATTTTTATAATAGCTCTTATAAGCCATTTGATAGAAAATTTTGAAGATTTGATTGATTACGTAGCAAATAAAACAAACTGTACATCAGAAAACCCGCATAAGTTTGCAAGTAGCTCCCAGTATGCGAAGGATGCCTTAATATAGTTTCTACTGTAAAAGAAACAAAGTTTTGCCTCGTGATGCGTTATCGTTAATTATTGAAACACAGCTTTCGTATAAACGATATAAGTTATTACAGATTATGGTAAGGATATTTTTTCCAAGTTATAAAGAAGTACAGGCTGAAAGACCTATTTCTTAGCGTTCCATGGATTCACCGTGCGGGTGCCGGGTCTATCGCGTGGTAGATATATATGTATACATATCTTTACATGTTTGGTTCCATTACGACTTCTTTCAATCCAACTATATTATAACCCGTAACCTAGCTTTGGTTTATAAATGTTGAATATGCTGGAACAAGAATTATAGACATGACCATTACTCAAAAGTAGTTTTTATTCAGTTTTGCGCATGAACACTTATTTTTTAGTATAATTTGAGTTTTGGGTACGACCGTCATATATTCCGCCCGCGACGTCCAGCACACGCGTACGTTGCTGCTGGCTACTATAGCGGATGGAGGAGAAAACCCGTCCTGTCCACCCGCGGCCACGCTCTAGGCGGCATGAGGTGCTGGTAACTGGGTCCTAGTGAAGGTCATCCTCCCGCTACTACTCATCTGTCACTATCGGCCTATGTAGCATATGACGGCCGGCACCGAGAGATCCCCTCCAATGACAGCAATGAGCAAATTCGGGGCCGGGCAAATCGCCAGCGTGTGCTGAGTGGAGTCCTCACTGCAATCGCAGTGGTGATAGGCAGGACTCAATTTCCTCCTAGCGACCGGGTGCAGGTACTTCGGCCAGCACTTCCGCCTCCAGATCCCACAGGGCAATTCCGGCCAACGCACATGCCGCCTCCGTCGACACGGCACGTAACATAAAATTTGGTACATCCTACCAAACAAAAAAAGCTGTTCTAAATTGGTTCATAGAATTATGACAAAGTTCCGAAGAAACAAACATTTAAAAAAATACCCAATTGGGAAGTTTCTCCTTTTAACTGGTCTCAAAAAAAAAAAAATTTCTTAACTTGGCTTGTCAAATTGCAGTGTGTATTTATAAATGACTGACCCAAAATTATAACGGAGTGTCACCACCTCTATTCATCAAGTGGGTATCTACAGAGCCGACAAGGAAGCAAACTACGCAGGACAACTATAACAGCACTACAAAGAGAAGGGAAACCTAAAACAACCCTACACCAACCCTTCTGGCTAGCGTAGTATAGTAGGCCAAAATCTCCTTTCTAAGGAGAGATCTATGTCCAGCAGTGGACTTTTAAAGGTTGTTGATGATGAATGGTGATGATTGCTGAACGCTTAGCCAGGCCAGGCCAATTGTCTGGGCACGCCGTCATTGCGGCGGTAAGACCCGTTATGGAGGATTGGCTCGAGAGGCGTCACGGGGACCCTCTCATACCGATTGACGCAGGTGATCACTGGGAAGGGATGTTTCGGAGATCACCTGTGTCTGATCCGCAAGGAGCCAACGCCTGAGTGCCACCACTGCGATGGCCAGACCGTGGACACGGCTCTCCACACGCTGGCAGAGTGCCCGGCGTGGGTTGAGCAGAGGCGAGACCTCGTGGCGGCCATCGGAGTGGGAGTTCTCTCGCTCGATAGCCTGATTGCGGCTATCGTGCGGAGCGAGAGTGCGTGGAACTCTGCCGTCTCCTTCTGCGAGCAAGTTATGCTCGCGAAGGAGACGGCGGGAGCGGGACCGGGAGAGGTTTAGAACTCTCCCGGCCCGCCAGGCCCGGGCACGGGCCAGGCAGCGCAGGCGACTCAGGCGCCGGAGGTCGCAGAACGACCTCCGTCCTCCATAAGCGCAGGCCTGGGGGTGACAGGTGAGGCCATCTGTCACCCTAGCAGAAGCAGGCCGGGGTGGCGGCGAGCGCGTTGCGAAGCGCGCTCGCTTCCAGGGAGCACAGGGAACATGGGGTTCCCACACGGGGCGGGGGTCGTCTACTCGTCTGTAGATGACCCGAGGTATGTCGGGGCACCAGGGCCTTCCTTTCTAGGGTATACCTGGTTCCCCGGCTATTAGTACCCGGCGAAGGCGGGCGGTTTTAGTCGGTTCGAGTCCGACATGCCACCGACAGGTGGTATCCGAGGGGATTTCCGCAAGGAAAAAAAAAAAAAAAAAAAAAAAAAGGCCAGGCCAATTGTGCAAATTAAGTACAAATCAAACACAAAAGGCACACTGAAGTAGACTTATAATACGAGGAGTATAAATACTTTGCAAAAGCAAGAATTTGTCTACATCTTGTGACAAATTCTAGAATTTAGTTGATACTCTTGAAATCACTGAGATTGCTTATTTAACAATTTTTATATACGACCAAATTTTACTCATATTTTTCATACTCTTCCGTCACATACGAACTGATATATTATTTCATCTTAATACATTTTAGATTGAGTAAGGCGTCGTTTACGTCGAAGAGTTTCGTTATTTATACCTAACCCAAACCCGTATTATAGAAAACGTATTAATTACAAACGTAAATTATAATTAACCTCTTGGACTCTGGTTTATTTTAAAATTCCCAAATCCGTTGTTATGGGTATTAAATATTGAGTTGATTATAAAAGCTATAATTTAGATGTGGGAAAATCAGGCTTTGACACAAATGTGAGTTAGTGAGGTTAATAGAGACCAAAACCCACCTCCGCCTATTTCTGGAGGGCAGGATTTAAAGTGGGGCATATTATAACTTTTGAGTTGTAGGTGTCCATGGGCAGAGGTAGACACTATCTATCACGTGACCCGTCTGCTCGTTTGCCCCCCATTAACAGAATAAATACCTACCATGACAAGACACCATTGAAATTCAGAATTGTCATTCTATAATACTTTCATACAGCAATTTTTAATTCTTTGAGTTGATTCATATAAACTTTGAGAGCATAAGCATTAAACCATATGGTATGAAACAAGTTTTAATTTACCAAATCATTAATTACTTTGTTCTTTTCTGCCTCTTATCACATTTTTATTTATTACTTTACAGGTACCAACCATCAGTTTGATGAGAAAACAAGATCACTGGTCGGTTCAAGCGCAATGGATGTTACATTCAAAGGTAATTTCAAATAATATTTTCACGCTAATGCGTACAGTACAATATTTTACTGAGGTTATTTTTCCAAAGAAACTTCTTTTGAAGAAACTTCTGCAGGTTTGTCAAAATACATTTCAATGTCCACTACCTATTCGCTTTTTCTTCAGTTTCTGCAAAAATCGATGGCAGGGTTTTTAATTTCCCACACGTAAAACAACTATTGAGAATAGATAATTAAAGATATAATATGTGTCTTATCCTAACTCTTAACCCATTTCAGGTCACTGCCATGCTCAATGTTAGAAGAGCGAAGAACGTGATTCTATTTCTCGGAGATGGCATGAGCATCACCACGCTAGCTGCCACCAGAGTGTATCTTGGACAGCAGTACGGACACTTTGGGGAAGA
Organism: Arctia plantaginis; assembly: GCA_902825455.1. NCBI lineage: Eukaryota > Metazoa > Arthropoda > Insecta > Lepidoptera > Erebidae > Arctia > Arctia plantaginis. Next base: position 12,035 of record CADEBD010000577.1, read on the forward strand.
ACTCAAGCTGAGTTTTGAGGTGTTCCCGTTTACAGGATTAGCTAAGGTAACATTTATGTTTACTATAGCTAGTATACTCGTAGCGTTATTTTGTATATGGGATAGGCAAGGGTTACCGGAGTGATACCATAGCTTTACAGAAAACCGGTATTAGTTGGGTTACAGAAAATAATTCAACTGCACTTGTAGTTGTTAATGCTTTTAGGAATGATTTGCTATAGAGTTTAATTGGAAAGGAAAAACATACATACATAAACAACAATAATAGTATTTCGATTAATATTTGAATACAGGTAAGCTTTATTTCATAAAATTTGTGGCGTCTTCTTTTCTGTGGAGGTAATGGGATCCACCAGCGGTGGCCTTAGTAGGGTAAAAAAGTTTTGATTTTCCTGTTGTCAGCGATGTAAAACTTTCTTAATAAGAATGGAATTAACAAAAATGATGTACCTGGAGATAAATCAATATAAGTATTTACACGATTAAAAAATCAATTATCATACCCCTGTGGGACTCACAGAGAACTGGTCTATCCAACCGGTCCATAAAACCCCGCGATGGCCTACCTGGGCATTCGGGGAGGAGATCCAGGAACGCATCAGCTACTTCAGAAGTCCTCCCAGCCGTACCCCATGTCTGAGGCACACCCCGAATAAAACTATTAGAAAATCATTTGCCGTTTGTAATTCATCTATAATTTTTTAGTACGTATTTTTTAGCATTTCATATCATTTAACAATAAAATTTTCAAATAAGAAGTGGGCATGTCACCCTCCCCAGACTATATTAGTATGAGACTTAAGTTATATATGCCACTTTTAGTTCGATTACAAAAGTGTTAAATTTTACTTAGTAACTTAATTTTTGGTTATTTCTAGACATACTGCGTAGATCACAACGTAGCTGATTCAGCTTGCAGTGGTACAGCTTACTTGACGGGAGTTAAGGCCAACAGTGGAACCGTTGGTCTAAGCGCTGGAGTTAAACGAGGAGACTGTAAGGCGCAAAAAGAAGGCTTATATTCTGTCACTGGACTGATGGACTGGGCTCAAACAGCAGGAAAGAAAACAGGTAGGTACGTTGTTGGAACGGTTTTAGGGCTGCAACTAACCGTAACAATTGCCACAGATGTTCGTATGGCAATCGGCAACGATGGCTTAACGTGCTCTCACGAAGGGGTTTCAGTGTGTTAAGAATGGTCACCTATCCATAGATTAACCTGACTAGGATTGCTTAACTTTACCTACTCGGTTAAAACTTAGCCACGAGCCCCTCGTACGCCATTTGCAATATGTTATCGGTGATATCATACTAGTGTTCGGTGCCTTGATCCTACGGATACAGTTTATATGTCAACTTATAATTCACCACGCCATAGCGAAGTAGGATATCAAGGAAACACTAATCATAATACCTATAGAATCTTAAGGAAAATCCTAACTCTATATCTTTAAAATATCTCAGAATCACAATGAATTGAATTAAAAATCACGATGCCCGCCAAACAACAAACAAATGGTTGAAGTTAGCAAACTGTCGGTCAGAGCAAGAACTTTCATTACACGGTATAGGATTACTTATTACGCAGGCAGTTCGACTTTTCTTGGCTACATGGCGTTGAAGTATATTTTGACATAGTAGCAGTTAATTTTTAACTATAAACAAATTATCGCTTATGAATTTCAGGTGTGGTAACAACAACGCGAGTAACACATGCGACTCCGGCGGCATCGTACGCGCACTCCGCCGACAGAAGGTGGGAGGCTGATACCGACCTTCCTCCTTTAAGCACACTGTGCGAAGATATAGCTATGCAGCTAGTAAGAGGAGAGGTTGGCAGCAAAATTGACGTGAGTTCTATTTGATTACTCGCAGGAGAATTTGTCTTTCTAACGCTAGCAATTTAAGAACCAAATCCTTATTTAGTAAAAGATATAAAACAAGTTTGTTTGTTGTATTCAACGACTGAGGGCATGATAATCGCTAACATAATATCCATCATATTATGATACTGTTGACAGGGATCAGAGGACAAAAAATATTAATTTATTACTAATATTACTAATGTATAGATATAGTCGTGTACAGAACAAAATCAAGCTACGAGTTTATCATTCGTATCAGAACTTGTTCGCAAATTATTTTTCCTTCCATTATTTTTTTCTATTGTTCGGCATGTAGGTAAACTAAACTCGGTTCCAAAAATAACGGGTCAGTCACATAAACCCGAATATCTCCCGAACTACGTATGCCATCCTAATGAAACGAAGACTGTTCAATTGAGAATTTAATTATACAGATAAAAAAAAAAAAAAACTTAAATCTAAACTCTCTAACTCTTAACTTATCTCTAAATTAAAAAAAAAACTAAAGTAGTCATATTTTTCTTAAGATTACATTTTTTTTATGATTGTTTTTTTTGCTGTTTTTCATCACTTTTTTCATTTAATACTTTGTATTGCCTCCACGAGCTCTTCTGACAGCTTCCAGGTGATTAGGCATGCTGTACACCAAATTTCGGAGCCGGTGCTGAGGAATACCTTCCCATTCCTCCACCAGTGCTTGTTTGAGCTCGGGAAGCTTGATTGGTGGGGGGTTTCGACCTTTCACGCATCTCTGAAGCTCGTCCCAGGCGTGCTCGATGGGGTTTAAGTCCGGGCTTCGCGCTGGCCACTGAATGAGTTCGATACCGACCTCTTCAAGGTAGTCATGTACAATTCTGGCGGTGTGGGGACGCGCATTATCATGCATTAATATGCCATGCCGGTCCATCCTGGCCATGAAAGGACCTACATGTTCATTGAGGATCTCTTCCACGTACCTCTCTGCATTTAGAGTTCCATTTTGAATGAGTACCAGCTCGGTGCGGGCCTCAGTAGAAATCCCAGCCCAAACTTGTACGGAGCCTCCACCGTACGCCACTTGTTCCTCCACACACGCTTGATGGAAGCCGCTCCCCTGGTCTTCTGTACACCAATTTGCCTACTATCATGCTTATAAAGCATGAATTTAGACTCGTCCGTGAACATTACCCTAGGACCAATCGTCTAGTGTCCAGTTTATGTGCTCGCGCACGTATCTGTCTTGCAATTCGATGTCCCCGTTCCAGTTTGGGGCCATTTGCGGGCCTCAATGGTTTCAAATTTGCTTCAGCAAGACGTCTTCTTACTGTTTGAGCGCTTAAATTGCCACCTCCAAAGCGAATAAAGTGAGTTTTTAGACCAACAGCAGTTTGAAAACGATTTCGGAGCATTGTAGCCACCAGTTGTCTGTCTTCCCAGGCCGTTGTGCATCTTGGTCTGCCATTTCCTGGTCTTCTAAGGTGTGATTCCGGTCTCTTGGTACCGCTGGACTACCCGCTGAACAGTCGACAAAGATACACCAATGTTTCTGGCTGTTTCACGCTGGCAAAAATTTTGTTTTTAAAAATAGTCATTTTTTTAAATTTTTGTTTTTCTAATGACGTTTTTTTTCATCAACCAGTTTAAATAATATGCTATTAGAAGCGCAACTAAAAAGTCTTTATTCTGTTTTTTATTTCATTGATTTAACTTTTACAGTTCTGGAGGTATTTCAATTTTTGTGACTGACCCGTAATTTTTGGAACCGAGTGTATATATATTCCATAATTATTATTATACTACCTGCACATCATAACATTTAATTTCAAATTTGTCTCAAAAATATACTGTAGACACCCTTAATTTCCTAAACAGATTGTATTAGGTGGTGGTCGAAGAAATTTCTTTCCCAACTATAAAACAGATGTCGAAGGTATTCAGGGCTACAGAAGCGATGGAGTCGATCTAATCGATGAATGGATCAACAACAAAGAAAAGACTGGCCATAAACCAGTTTATATTCACGATCGGCAGCAGTTGATGAACATCGATGTGAAGAAATATGATAGTATGTTAGGACTATTTTCTCCTGACCATATGCCGTATCATCTAGAAGCTGAAGAAGATGACCCAAGTCTTAGTGAAATGACACAGAAGGCGATACAAATGCTGTCAAGAAGTGAGAATGGTTTCTTCCTGTTTGTTGAAGGTAAAATGTTTCTTATTACAATGTTCCTTTAGTTACTGCAGTCAGTTTGTGTAAAAATGTAGATTATGGCACTGTACGCTGTACTATCGAAAGCGGTTTTTATTCCAATGTAGGGTGGTATCAGATTTATCTTAGTTTAGTCATTAGTTTAATTTACCTCGTGAAATGACATTGTGAGCGTCATGCTATGCTACTCTTAATAAGTTTGCCAGTAATATGTAGTATGATTACTAGTTGCTCCTTTTCAGTTATGCTTATGATGGATTGTAATTTTGCTAAACGTGTTGACGTAGGTGAGCCTTTATATTGTGGCTTCTTTATTGTATCATTATAGATGAGTCTATATTATATATTTTCAAGAAACAACTTCTTGTCTTGTCTTTTTAATAAAAATACACAGATTTAGCAATATTTTTATACGTTTTATGCTGTTACTGTTTAAGTTTTTTTTTTCAGGTGGAAGAATCGATACAGCTCACCACGAGACCAAAGCTCGTAAGGCGTTAGATGAAACTGTGGAATTTGCTAAAGCGGTCGAAGCGGCGCTGCGGATGGTAGATACGGAAGAGACCTTGGTCGTTGTCACGTCTGACCACAGTCATACTATGACTTACAGCGGATATAGCAAGCGGGGTTCGGACATATTGGGACTTTCTAACAAGGTTATTTAATAAGTATTCAATTGTTTTATTTACTATATTACGTTTTTGGTGTATTGTTCTACGAGTATTATTCGAATTAGTGTCATAAAAGTGAGCAATTTTCTTATAAGTTGTAGTCATGTTTCATTATGAAAGTCACCGATATTTTAATGATTTGATTTGCGTACTGACAATATTTCCTTCCGTGTGGTGACGGATTAAGAATACGAAGTGTCACCACCACTATTCATCCCGTGGGTGTCGTTAGAGCCGACCAAGGGAGCAAAATACGCAGGATAACAGCACTGCAAGGAGAAGGAAAACTTGACACAAACCCTTTACCAACCCGTCTGGCAAGCGTGATATAGTAAGCTAAAATCTCCGTTCTAAGGAGAGCCTTTGTCCAGCAGTGGACTATTAAAGGCTGTTGATGATGAATATTTTCATTTTTTTTTAGATGTATATTTATCTTAAAAAATTAAAGATTACCTGATATATCAATTTGACAAAAATAATGCATGTCAAAAGATTGAACAAAACACACACAATTACGTTGCTCCAAATAACTGATGGTCATAATCAGTCAACTTCTATCAGTAATATTGTTTCTTTAAAATATGCTTTATGAAACCTTTTTGGATGTTATGAATAAAGTCTTAAAAATCTAAGAAGATTTTGGAACAGGTTTATACTTCTGTTACCTTACGCATTCAGTGAACAGTAAAGGAAGCATTGCTTAGCAAGGTTTTCTGTGGCCGAGGCATCACTCCGGTCTAGCTGAATGTGACGATATAGGGATAATAATTAAATAAAGATTTCAATATAATTTACAGATGAACGCATCGGATCACCTTCCCTTCACCACACTAAGCTACGCAAATGGCCCAGGATATAAGGCTGAAATCAACAATATGAGACACAATCCGATTTTGGATGATCTCAGTAAGTTAATATTGAATTGTTATCATTAAATTTATAGTTATAACAATTACGGACCCGACAGGATTATTGAAGGAATCATCTTCCTCATATTATCTTCTAGTTTGCCATTCTTCGTACGTGGATCTCCTCTTCCAAATTCCATTTCTCCCGATTCTGATCTATTCGAAACAACCTATTACATCCATGTCAAATGTTAAACAATATCATTTAACATACTTGTTTCTTTGACTACTGTTGTTCCTTTTATATTTCTAGACAATATGACTGCTTACAAAAATATTATAAGTTTATGATATGGCACTCATATTTTTCTCTATAATAATACCATCTGTCGCAATCCATTAGACACATATTATATGAATCTCCAGTGAAGTGAGAGTGAGTCCCTTCATCTGAGAGGCCTATAATCAAAAACACTTACACTCTTTCAGAGGTTATTTTACTTCTTTCGTCGGTTTCATTGAAATTGTTTTTTCAAGAAATAGTTTTGTGAATATTATTTTGAAATTATAATATAAATAAATATTATTTAGAAAAATTGATGAAAAAGAACCTTGTCTCCACTATTGTTCAGCAGATATCACTATTTGTATTACGTATACACGCAGAGCTTTTTTTATGTTATTACTTAGTAATTTGTTTACCGAAAACTCCCAATATTAATATGCCAGTAGTAGTATCGTAAAAGTAAAACTTATGTAATAGGGGTAAGCTTATTTGGGTCAACGGGGTATTTTGTAAATCAAGGATGAGAAAATTAGGAGTATGCTAAAATTGAACATTGTTGTCAACGGAGAAGGCAATGAGAAAGAAAGGTGTAATGCTTATACCACTGGATTGGGGCATGTAAGCAATAGCATGTATATAATACATAGCTACCGCGATTTTGTGATCTAAATGTAATATAACAATAATTTCAGACTTCTCACACATTGAAATCTGATCCCGAACTAGTCAGAGCCTGTGCTATGGTGACCAGACTGCTGATAAATATACTAAATTATTTCTAAACAAACATGTTATATATAAACCACACCCAGATAAAGAACAAATGATCGTACTCATTACACATTTATTTATCTTGGGTGGGAATCGAACCCATGAACTCCTGCTTAGAAATCAGGCTTAATAACCACTAGGCTGACAGGCCAGTCATTCTAAATTTATTCTGAAGTATATTTTCTTACAGATAACGTGGATTATACATACCCATCCCTCGTACCCACGGTCCGGGAGACTCACGGTGGAGAAGACGTGGCAGTCTTTGCCAAAGGACCTTGGTCCCATCTGTTTACTGGGAACTATGAGCAGAACTACCTACCACACGCCATTGCATATGCCTGCATGCATTGGACCCGGTCTTACGAGCTGCAAACTGTAAAATAATTAATTTTAGTGCCAATAATTTAAAAAATAAAAGCTTAGTGTTCGTGAAGTCAGTTGAACTGAATAAAAAGAAAGTGACGAATTACATGAAGAGTGAATCAAATTATTTGTCGTAAAGGAAGCTTTTCTCTTAGAGACAAAAAAGAAGAGAAGGAATGTGGTAAAATAGTTGTTAGTGATAGGTTAAGCATTTAAAGTCCAAAGTACTTAAATGTATAGAAAAATAATAATAAAACTGTAGAAAGTGGTGAAGTTACTTCAATAAAGTCAGGAGAAATGTAATTGTTAACCATAAAAATGAAAATAATACGTACATTTTATACAATAGAGTCTACTTTTGTCAACTGGTAGAAACTCTAATTAAAACAGATTTGACATTTGAATTGAAAATTTGAAGAGTTTTTTGTTGACGATATGTTGCCTAATTAACTATAAATTCTATTTGATTTTTATGGAAGTAAAACTTTATGATTTGTAAATACGCACATTATTATAGAATAATATATTAGTATAGAAAAATAGAATGATTTATTAGAAACTGTATCAGGAACAAAAATACCGAACAAGTGTAAGTATCACACGAGCATCAAAGGTCCCGTACAAACAGTTAAGCAAATAGTACGGACCCTACGGAATTGATTTTTGTGATTTTTGTCTTTGTTTGTTTTCGTGATTTTATGACAATGGGAGTATCAAAAAATCATCACACACCTTTGAAGTGTTAAAATTTGCTGACGAGTAAGGCCTAAATTGTTATTTTGTTTTTGCTAGCGTTCACTCCGAAGTTTAATTATAAAAAAATTATAAAAAGAAAAATCTAAGTGACGGCAGATATAAATTTTATGAAGTTTAAACTTTATACTTCTACCAAAAAGGTCTTTGATAGGTGAACAGATAAACGGACGGGTGGACATCAAAGTGATCTTGTAGGGTTTTTTGTCAGAACGGTAGTAAAAGCGTTTTGAATCTTTTGATAAATAATTTTACTTTCTGCTAAATGTAAGATTGTTTCTAATAAGTGGCCTTGAGTAATGTGAAAAATGCCGAAATGTAATAATATACAAGTGTATCTATTTAGAAAGAAGCTATTTCTGTTTTGAGTTAAAAAAAAGCCGTGTGGTGTCGTGGGACACCCGATAGGAACGAAGTTGTTACGATCGAGTAAAACTGATTAGACACGATTTAATTACAACGCCATCTATGAAAGCGGCTATTACCTACATATTTTTCAGTTGGTTTCTAATTAAAACAATTTATACATTGGTAAAATCTCCTTGAGAAATGATGTCGAATACAATATTTTTTTGCTCAACCTAAGAACATAAATTTTAATTTTACTATTCGATAGATGGCGCTGAATGACTGACAAGTGACAATTCAAAATAAAAAGTGTCGTGACCAATATTCGTAAGATTTTTTTCCGTCTAGCCCCCTTTCACAACGCGCGATAAGGAACTTCGTTCCAAAATTAAATGAATTACGGGCACTTTTTTTTTCAATACCCAGAATTACGCTTAAGGCATTAGTAAGAAGTGTAGTTTTATTGAATTTCTTAATATGGTGAACTTGTTCAGAAATCGGTGTTGTCGGTAAATGATCATGATCACGAGAGTTATCCAGCCATACTTCAGCACAAATGGGTCGGCTCAGCTGGAATGATATCACGGCTTCATAAAAAACCGATGTTGTACACTTTTTTCGTTGCATTTTACCGAGTAAATGAGGTCACCGGATGTTAACCCCCGATGATTCTGATAAGTGAAATTGACTACCTACCCGAACCCACTCTCTGGCGGTCTGCGGCGGCTCAGTCGTCGACGGCTGATTGAACTCTATAATAGTGTAAAAATGTACGCGTATTAATTGTTAATATTTTTTATTAATTATTATGATGTAATCACCACTATTCATCCAGTGGGTGTCGCCAACCCGTCTGGCCAGCGTGGTATAGTAGGCCATAACCGCATTTCTAAGGAGAGGCCGATTTGCAGCAGTAGACTATTAAAGGCTGTTGATATGATGTGATGATGAAACTTTAAATAGAGAATGTCAAAAAAAAAACGTTTTTTTTTCAATGTTCCTCATTGCAATAATGTATTAAAGTTCAGTGTTAGTAGTTATGTAGGTAAGTATTGACAGTGTTGTGCTGTTAAGTTAAAAATATTGTTAAAACAGCTAATACCTATGCGTGCTAGTGTATATTTTGACTTGGTACAGTACAAAGTCTATATAATGACCGTTCAAATTAAATTGGTCCATGATAATAAGAAATTCACAACGGTCTAAATTCGATTCATGTTGTCTAGTTAATTAACCGTTTCGCTTGCGTGTATGTCGGTTACCGCTGTAAAAAGTAGCCTATGTTACTCGCTGATAATGTAGCTTTCCATTAGTGAAAGACAAACACGCAAACTTACTTTCACATTTATAAAATGCCGTTAAAAGTGCAGTTTAGTATTTCCAATACTTTTGATATTGTAGAGTTTTTTATTTGTTAATTTTAACGTAAGTTTTGAAGTTAAAGCTTCTTTAGCGGCGTTGTACACTTTTTTTTTGTTATGGGTAAAAATGTTAAACTCGCGTCAGGACACGTGACCTGATCGAAAATTCGTTAGACGGATGGAGAGTAGACAGCAGGCGCGGCAAAAATGTATGCTGCTGTTTTCGTTTAGGCGGCGCAGGGCGCTTGCGAGAATGTTCGTGTGTGTCAAAAATGCACAACGTTAATATTCAAGTTTTCACTTCTGCCGGCACTCCCGGAGTGCAACCCGTAGTTTTTTTTTATTTTATTTGTCGATGTTATGCAAGTAAAATGTGTGACAGTGTTTGAAAACAATTGTGTATAAAAATAAAATTACTTCGTACTTACATTGTGTTATAATAGAAAATATTAATTTAGGTACTAAAGATTAATTTAAATAAAATTAATGTTAAATATTTTTGTAATGTATTTTATTTATATGTTGGTTTTACTGTGGCATATATACGCCGCCTCGACTGAAGTAATACTACAGCTTCAACGAAAATCGGTGTTAACAGGTAAAACAGTCAACAAGTCGTCGCTTTCCACCGAGCTAGTGTTTAGACTCAACTTCATCCCTCAATGTCTCACGATAATAAAGAAAAATTAAAGTTTTATTAAAGTTAATATAGAATAAAGTATAAAGAATAAAGTTCCTTAGTAATCAGCATCAATTGTTTTTTGACTGACATTAAAGTGAATTAATTTGGAAGTATTTTTGTAACCCCTTGGAAATGGGTGTTTATAGATGGACACCGACATATCATAGATTTTTGATACGTGTATATTTATTTTGAAAAATTTATGACAAAACAGAGATTGTTGCTATTTTGTGTGTTTATATGACTTTAGAGTATACAAGAGATGATTTCAAGCAATGTTGAATTTTTTTTTAATTTTTTACGCAAAGGTTCTGAAATCGTAATGGTGTATCAGTGGACCTCTATACACAGGGCCGGTGCTAGCTGTTTGAGCGCCCGCGTGGAATGCCGGCCCCTTTTTCGCATGCATGTGGAAGTCGCCTTTCGGATACCCCCCCCCCCCTCCCATCGGACAAAGGGGCTTACCGTCGCAATAATGATATACAGGTATGGGGTATTTAGGAATCCCGCGCCTGCGTCTTGAGTGCTTCAAATTATACATACTTACGTTGTCTTGTTGTTTTAGGAAGGAGTATGCTCTTTAACCATTTTGTCGTAGAAAAGTTACAAACATTCATACAAAGAAACTTTCGCATTTATAACATCAGTGAGAACTAAAATTTCATTTCGATGTATTTCAAAGTCCTTCAATAAATACTACGTACTATTCAACAAGAAATTACCTTCAAAGCAATATTTGTTCTAAATCTAATTACAGAGTTAATCTCAATTGTTCGTCAATAGACACTTGATGGACAAAAACATGGCCCTTCAAAACAAATTTTACAAATAAATATCTATTCTGGATTGTTTCTTATAGAAATATTCCATTTGAGATTTGTAAACATTATGCAAGGTTTTGATTGTGTTATTTTGATAGCTATTTTGATTGAGTATCGTAGTCGCCGGGTGGTACTTGAGTTATCCCGTTATCGCGATCAGTATTGTACCTATCGGAAGCAACCATAAATTACGTCATTTAATAAAAATAAATAAAAATAATTTAATTTAAATATAAATTTTTTAATAGAAGACTCCCGCACTGGGAATATATAAATAGCTATATAATAAAATCTAAAAAAATGTAAACAAGTGCGCGAACAATGCGTCCTATAGAAACGGTCATTCTCGCTCGAGCCATCGGGCTGTACGGATCTATGTACAACTGTTCGTAAGAACTTGGTGTATCTACATCTTTAATTATATTTGCTGTTATTTTGATTTACTACAGCTTGTATAAAGGAAATCCACGACAATCTAAAGAATGTCACTCTATGATGATCTATGAAAGTCACTCTATTTAAAAATATCCAGACATCGGTCCTCCGAAATACCTTACTTCTATGACCAGTCGCGCCTGGAATAAAAAAAAACAAACCATTTACCATTTTTTTATTTGTTTAACCACTGGCATAATCTAACTCTATAGGTCTGGTAGTGTTAAGGATCCCAAAAATTTTAGACCAACCAAAGTTTACAAACTATATATAAACTTCTAACATCTAACATCAGAGATTCAAAATTACTTACACATTAATAATAATTCGATTATGTCAGTTTCTCAGAATGGATGTAGAAGTGGGACCCGTGGCGCTAAAGAGCTCCTTATATGTATAGACAGGACCATTAGCCAACAGGTACGTCGTAATCGTAAAAGTTTGGCGACATGTTGGATAGACTACAATCAAGGTATGTGCAGTTCTCGCGAATGGTTGGGCCACGTTGCATTGGGATTGCTCTATTATCACAGACAGGACTATTTTTGCCAATAAAACCTTATATTGTAGTGATAGATCGATTAGAGCGCCACGCAATGATTGTTGATATCGCCGTTTCTGAAGACGAGAATCTCGTAAAAGTTAAAAAATAAAAACAAAATAATGTGTGTGTGTATTTATCTCACGAACTTATCGATATGTGGAATGTCGATTCAGTGATCATTGTTCCGATAGTCGTATCTACCCGGGCGACTACGATACAATCAAAATAGCTATCAAAATAACACAATCAAAACGTTATTCGTTAGTCGTTATTATTATTTATATTAATTATATATTTTTTATATATATATATATATATATATATATATTATTGATGACTTAAAACCGAAAAACATTACATTTAAATCATGTAACACAAACTACATAATTTCACAAACACTATTTCATCCAAACTAACACATCCGCGAGAGCAAAAGGGGGATAACTTTTTGTTAGCTAATTTAAAAAGAAACTCGAATCATGTTTAATTTTTTTACAAAATTTTGGGAAAAGTTTGAT
>CADEBD010000578.1:0-24190 GCA_902825455.1 Arctia plantaginis
GAATCGCTTCGAGAATAGGTAGGCACCCATAGGCAGTGCCCTTGCGCTGCGCTTGGTTCGTCTTGGCGGGGCCCAGATTCCTAATGAGGTTTGACTTGATAAAATATAATATTCTACCACATACACACAACGCCATCTAGTCCCAAACTAAGCAGAGCTTGTACTATGGGTACTAGACAACTGATATAAATACATATATACTTTTTTTTTTTTTGTAAATACATACTTATTATACATAGAAACACCCAGACCAAATCAAACATTAAATGTTCACGCACACAAATGTTTGACTTGAGCGGGAATCGAACCCGCGACCTTTGGAATAGCAGTCCGTTACACAAACCACTACGCCATTCGTTCGTCGATATGGATGTACTAGGATGGTATTAGGCCAAAACCTCCTTTCTAAGAAAAACCCTATGTCCAACAGTGGACTATTAAAGGCTGTTGATGGGGTTCTACTTGTCTAAAACCATTTTCATCAAACTGATAAATGACAGCTTATAATGTGTACTTGTATTTGAAAATGAGGTAATCCTTGCTAATTCTCGTTCTCGGGCGCAAGGGCGTTAGGGTACCGCCTTTAGCGGTAAGGTACGAAGTAAATAGCTTAAATCTTTGATAAATTAATGTCAGTTTCTCTTTCAGGTATGTTCCATCAGTAAAGAGTGTATTTTAAGCCTTCATGAAGGTAGGAATTATGATGTTACAATGCTTTTAAAAAGGTTTTATAATACCAGGAAGAAATAACCTGGTATACATCAGATTAATTAATTATGGTTTCTCGATGGTATGACTGTAAAACTAAGTAAGTTTGGATCTCTATCTTTGAATGTCACATCATCATCATCATCATCATCAACAGACGTTATTAGTTCACTGCTGGACATAGACTTCTTCAACCATACACCATAGGTTTCGGCCTACTATTTATCAAAGTTCGAAATTTATCAACATTTAAATTCAAAAATCGATTTGGCTAAGAAATAAATTCCTTGATACATCTGACTTCAATCATAGCAGAGCCTTATGGTAACCAGACAGCTGATAAACATTAAAACATGCTCGTACTTACATATTTCTAAATACATATTCCAGCTAAATTACACCAGACACTGAACAAATGACCGTGTCCCTAATTACTTTATACTATATATACACTGTACATCACTAAACATACTGCAGTGAAATATATTTAGACAACCGGATGGCGTAGTAGTTTGTATAAAAGACTGCTATTCCAAAGATTACGGGTTCGATTCCCACTCAAGTCAAACATTTGTGTGCATGAACATTTAATGTTTTATTTGGTCTGGGTGTTTCTATGTATAATATGTTTGTAGTTACAAAAAAAAAGGATATATGTATTTATATCAGTTGTCTAGTACCCATAGTACCAGCTCTGCTTAGTTTGGGTCCAGATGGCGTTGTGTGAATGTGGTACGATATTATTATTATATTAATCAAATAATCAGAAAAACACGATTTCAAAATATACGGGTGATGTAGTGGAATATAGTGAGTAGTTTTAAATTGTAGTATTAGTTTTACTTGCGACGCGAGATTATTCAGTCATCACGTGGGTCGGCGTAGAACGGCACGTCAGCTGTCGACCACCAGTATTTTACAAAAGGAAAATATGTCTGACCCAATTTTTGGGTTCACAAGGCGTGTAACGTAATACTATTCTTTATTTAAATGTGCGTAACTTTTTTATTGTTAAGTTTTTTTTTTAATAGTACAGTAGATTAAAAAAATAAAATATGACAATCACTCCCTTTTTGGTAACTTTACTGTAAAGTTTACAGTAAAGTTACCAAAAAGGGTGTGAAGGTTTACAGTGTAAACCTATTAATGTATTTATGATGATGATAATATAACTACCTCGGTGGTACAGTGGTAGCGTATGCAACTGCTGTACTGAGGTCTCGGGTTCAAATCCCGGGTTGGACCACTTTTGTATGATCTGCAAATATTTGTTTAGGAGTTTGTGTGTTTTCTATGTATAATGTTATGTGTGTATTTACAAAAAAAAATAGGAATAAGTATTCTATCAGTCAATATAGATGTCAATATAGATGTCATAGTACAAGCTCTGCTTAGTTTGAAAATAGATAGCGTTGTGTCAAATTTCCGAAAATATTATTAATAAAAATATTATTCGTAATGTTTTTTTAATGTTATTGTTAGTTTTAATTTGTCTAAACATGTTAAGACATGTTAAATATTTAGAAAATTGGACTCAGAACACTAAGCGTCCACCGTCACCACTACGTCATCCGTTCAGTCAAAATCACTTATTCCCTTAACATTTTAACACATGCAGCTAAGCGACTGGTTGACACTTCTCGTGACCAGAAGGGGCGGCCTTTATTGAGCCCAGAAAATTAGCTTTGCACTTCAGCGTGGCAATTCTGCCCGCCGGGAACTTTACCAGTAGGCGATGAGGCGTAGATATCTTTGAAACAGTTGTAAATAGTCCATATCTTGAATTCATACTTATATATGTGATATATTTAAGACAATGTTAAAAAATGCTTCAGCACAAAAACCGGCTCTACAGGAAACTTATCTCTGCTGTCTCTTAGTCCAGGGAGGGCCGCATTTAAAGGCTTTTCCCCGGAATGTTAAGAATCAGGAGTGAAGGGCTCCGATAGCCTCATCACGGAGTGAAGGGCTCCCATAGCCTCATCACTCGGTGTAAAGCAACGAAGGAATTACGTTACAGCGGTTTTCTATGAGTCCGTGGTATTACTCCGGTCGACCCAGTTCGTTCGTGCCGATAGTTTGATTGAAGCAATAAGAGAGAACTTTTCAAAGATATTTCTAAAACAATCCATGTATCGAGAGTTCAAATAACATTCAAGAATATCAAAGTTAATAATATTAATGTATTCTTTTATCTCACAAAATACTTTAAAATAGGACGCCCGAGAATTCAGTTCCGACCTTCGGTTAAGGTCAAGATAGATGGAGATTTTCTTGGATTTTTATTCTAAACCCTATCCTGGCATAAAGAATGAATGGCTTGCCTCACATTGGCATCAAATGGCCTGGGTGGGTTATGGCTCCAAAAGGGTTAGAGTTAAAGCGTGATATATTACTATTGATTCTCTCTTTAGTTTTTATTGCTCAGTAACTTGAACAATATGTCTGAAGTTTGAATAAATTTATCTTTTATGTTTTCTTCATTCTAAGTTAATTCACACAAAAAATATTTTATAGATTCGCTTTTGTGTTAATATCAACATATGGTCTATGCTTGCTGGAAAGGCTCAGTCACGTATGAGCCGACTCGTCTAGAGCGTTACCACGATGTTGCAGAACATCGGAGCTTAACAATGTTTAAGTGACATTAAGTTTTACCGAGTGATAGTGATGACCTTGGTCCCAACCTCCCCTTCCCTATGATTTAGGGGTCACCCTCAAATTCCAGGAACGTACCTATGACTCTTGAATAGCTGGCTTCAGAGATAGTCACTTATCATCAGATGATTGGCCTCGTTTGCCTCCTATGTCGTAAAAAAAAAGACACCAAATCAAATTTTTGCCAACATATCGGCTTCGTTCCGTACAAAATCGTTTATAAAACCAAAATATATTTTTCCATTCGCAACCTTATCCTATATTACTCGATCGTTAATCAAAGAATCATATAATATTACTAAGCTTCTTTGTTAGCGAAACGAAAATGTTGGTTAATATGTTTTCATTATAGCGGTGTAAGGGAGCGGTCCATGCTTACTTGTGAATAATAGCCACAGGTTTGATTGATGAATGGTTGGATCAGAAGCTTTTGGAATGCCTCCTTTTATGTTATTGTATACACGATATTAAGGTGTGGTATTATTGTGAGTCTATATCAAACCCAATTACCCACAAACTTGTTCTTTTTACGGTTCCGTAACTACTTCGCCTAAAATTTATTTGACGTTTAGAAAAAGTTTCTAAACATAATTGTTTGCATGAATTGTATTTTTACCTTATAAATACTCTTGATCAAATTACCTTTCAAAAAAAAACAAATTTTACATCGGTCTATCTGTTTAGCAACGACGGTGACATGATACTTCACTGATACTTCTTTCTTCTACACTTCTACACCGAGAGTTAAAAGCTTCGACTTTATGACCGATCATTTTAGTTCTCCACCGATATGTCGCTTTAAGAGGTTTTTTATGAATGAATGATGATGATAAATCTAGTTGGAAAATGAATTCTAGTTGAAATTATGAAACTTTAGTGTAAGAAAAATTGTAAACCATAATTAAACTCAATTTTGTAAATTGTCGTTTTGTAAAACAATTTTGTAAAGGTTTTTTTTTCTGTTGTTATCCTGCAATCAGTCGTCTGGACCATGAACAGATGTGGTATAGGCAGGATGTTTTTCGGTGTGCTAAAAAACTCCCAGAGGAACTCTCACCCTTTATTTTATATAGTCAGCCAGTTACTGACTATATTCATCAAATAAGTCTCGTCGCTTTTTCAGTCGACGAGTTGTCTCAGGAATGGTGAGCTGTCCTGCTAGCTGGTTTGGGTATTTTTGAAGTCGTGACTTGTAGCGGGAGTCATGGCTGTTGATCACTTCTCTAACCATGGGCATGTTCAGGATTTCGTGTATTTCCTTTGTTGTGATGAACCATGGCGCATTGGTTATTTGTTTTAGGTTATAGTTTTGCGCCCTTTGTAAAGGCATTTTATTGCAGACGCAAGCTGAGGGCCATAGTTCAATTCAATAGTCCAAATCGGCTTTAGAACCGCATTATAGATGAGAATCTTATTGTCGGTTGTCAGTTTAGAGTTCCTACTCAGTAACCAGTATAAATGGTACTTAACTTTGTACTTAAGGTTCATTTGATTTCTTTTTGTTTGCATATGTTTTTTCCACGTGAGTCTACGGCCTAGATGCATTCCCAGGTACTTAACTGAATCTTGATGAGGTACTACTTAGAGTTACTGGGGGGTAATCTTCCTTGCGAAGGGTAAAGGTTACGTTAACTGATTTGGACTCACTAGCTGTGATTCTCATCCATTTCTCTATTTTGTGAAGACCGCTTTGTAGGAATTCGGATGCTTGAGCTGGGCATGTGCTCGAGGCAAGCAAGGCTGTTTCGTTAACAAAAGTCACAACAGTGAAATCCGGGCTATTTGGTAGGTCACATGTATACGTCTTCGTATACATACAGGCCCCAAGGGACTGTTCTCGGACCCATTTAATACTCTTGTATTAAATGGGTCCGAGAACAGCCCCTTGGGGCCCTTGGTTCAAGTTGGAAGTTTTGGTTGAGGATGGATTCTATGTCTATTTTATGCAGATTAGGGCTGGCAGCTTTTGGTTTAAGAACCTGGCTGAGGTGTTTTGCGAAAATATTAGCTTTATTATGAGCGGTTTTCTCCCAATTACCAGTACTTGCTCGGAGTGGAGGTTTATGGAGCACGAAGCGATTGTAGTTCCTACAGGCTCTCCCTAGGGATTAGTTTGTGGGTTGTGTATGTCATAAGGGCAGCTTCGTTAGCCTAACGAAGCTGCCCTGGATCTACATCCAACAGCTCTGTTGTTAGGGTTTTGGTAGCATGATCAATGTCAGGGTTAGTTTCTAGAGCTATTTTGAGTTGGAGTTTCTTCGCTATCAATTCGCGGAAACTGTGCCAGTCTGTTTTTTATATTATCATTATTTTTTCAATTATAATAAATAAGGCGCTATCCGAAGTGTAAACACTTCGGATAGCGCCTTATTATTGTTTTATAAAGAATGTACTAAAAGTAGTCATATTGTGTTTAAATATAGATTTTAACAGCCTAGGATTCGAGATTTCCATTTATCACTATTCTACTCTCCTTACTATTCGTGATACATTAGTTCGAATAAGTATTACATTAGTTCTAGTGATCTTTACTGTTACATAGGCAAGGAATAATGAAAAAAAAAAACATTCCATGTATCACTCTTACTCAAGACCTCGTCTCAAAAAGAAGCTTTACCCAACGTTAAAAAGATCTCTGTATCCTTACATTGCTCATTGGGCGATTTCAAGAATCCTTTGCCACAGTTAAATTGTCATCAAAGAAGTGAACGAGTCATGTAGGAAAATGAGGTCATCTGGGTTTTGGCCGTCCTGTTCTAATATGAAGTTTTATGATCGCATCACTGCTGACTAAAAAAGCCGCTTTTATTTTTCATAAACCTTTTATATAAGTAGTTAGGACGGACCTTAATATTTGAAGACGATTGCTTTGTACGTTTCACGACGCTTTATGAACTCAGTGGTTACATATTATGTTACAGTTAAAAGTCTTCTGTCACAAGTACCTAATTTTGACCTAGTCCCTCGAGATTATATAACTCACACATCTCACACACGGCCGTCTAATTCCAAACTAGGCAGAACCTGTGCTATGGTAACCAGACTGCTGATAAACATACTTATTTATTTTTAAATACATACAGATTATAGATAAATTACACCCAGACACAGAACAAATGACCGTGCTCATCACACAATATTCGTCCTGGGTGGGACCATAACATTATGATGTTATAACCTCATCTAAATTAAACAATGTCCGTGTGGTGACGGATTGTCCGTTTGGTGACGGATTAAGAATACAGAGTGTCACCACCCCTATTCATCCCGTGGGTGTCGTAAGAGCCGACAAAGGGAAAAAACTACGCAGAACACCAGCACTGCAGAGAGAAGGAAAACTTGACACAAACCCTATACCAACCCGTCTGGCCAGCGATGCATAGTAGGCCAAAACCTCCTTTCTAAGGAGAGGCTCATGTCCAGCAGTGGACTGTTAAAGGCTGATGATGAAATTAAACACTTCACCAATAATAGAGGGGGGTCTGTCATTAATATTCACTGTTTTAACCTAACCGAATCATTAAAAGCACTATTACCTAATCTACTATTGACTAAAACATACTTTTTACTGGTTAAGAGTTGTGACTATAACATATGTATATTGCTGAAAGGAGTTACCGAATTAATCGAAAAGTCAATGAAGTTCTAACGTTGAATAACTCATTTGTTTGTGGTTGTAGCATTTGTATATCAACTGATAAAAGATAGCGTTCATACTATCAATAAAAAATTAGGTAGCTTAACAAAAGCGGCGTATTAAAAAGACAAAATTGTCTTGAATATTTAGTAGCACTTTCAGCTGAGGCAGAATAAATATCTCGGTTTTATGTTAAAAACATTCGACAAAAGTGAAAACAAAAATTCAAACTGTTAAAAGAAAGGTTACAAATTTTAAGCCGTACCTTCAGTGAAATACATCGTTAGGAGAGCCCTGTGAAATTTTGACTTATGCACTGTTAGAACTTCACTGACAATATTTTGACCATAAAGTTCAGAACGACGTGTGGGCACACATTAATGCTGACCTAGCACTATTTAACATTTCGATATTATATTCGATAAATAAACAACCTCCTTTCTAAGGAGATGCCTATGTCCATCAGTGGACTATTAAAGGCTGTTGATGATGAAACACGTGAACTGTGTTCAGGAACTGGATGACCAATATCGGAAGGTTTCGGCATACATAAGTTTGGAGTCAAAATAAGTTAAATAATCAGGCAAGAATAACTCATTCAGGAGAACGAGTTACAGTCGATTGATATTGTATACTATTAATCTACTGCAGTTGAAACATTTATAAAAGCTTTAGTGATTGCATCGCAAAGAAGTTTTTCGTCTTGGGCGTGATACGTTAGTGACGGTTATTCGAGTTTTCCTGTACAAGGTGGCCGCTTCGCCTTAACATGAAACGTTCTGTCAAAATGACAGCTGTCATTACGTATATAATCCGACATAACTAATGTTGCCATAAGCCACACCGACATAATTATATATCTACGTAACATATCTGTCTGTATACATAGTTAAATTGTGTTGGCAATTCCAAACCATCGCGGTAGCTCTGTCTATTAAAAATATTTTGTGAAATATTTAAAGATCAGAAATCTTGCTGTAAGGTGGAAATCCATATAAAAGTAGATACAAAATTCCTGTTGAGAGAAAAGCGATGAACAAATAAATGAGTAACTAATTAGATACCGGAGCTGATCTCTAGTCTAAAAAAACCTTTTCAGATTGAAAGTAATGTTTTTTTTGCATCCTATTATTATTCACTTGTTCGCTAGAAATATTTTATTTTAAAGTAAAAAAGTACTCACGTACTATAAACAATTTCTGTATCGCTTGAGACTTTACGGGCATCGAAACAATGGATTTAAAGACATCCAAACTCGGAACAACTTGTGGGTTATTTTGTACCATGAGGACTTGAACTCGCAATATTCGGTACAACTTATCTTGGCAGCTAGGTAACTAGGCAGCTACTTTAAACATTACGCCATACATCACTTCACATACAAACATATTTTCTTACCCTATTGTCACTTTTATTTGGTGTTGGCGTAAGTTACAAATCTATCTAAATCAGTTTCTAGCTTCTCGACATCAGACAAATTATGAATTGTTTTAAGAATTTTCATAACATCAGCTTCTGGAATTCAGTTCTGGAAACAGCTATCAATACCTGTAATAAATATTATGAATAGCAGGGGACCCAAAAGTGATCCCTGAGGCACCCCAAATGGGATTGAACACCAAGAAGAGGTAAAACCTTGGACCACTACCGCCTGAGACCGATTATTTATCAATTTAGAAACAAAACATACGTTATAAATTGCCATGTATTCCGGCGGCGAGAATTTTTTGCAATAATATTCTATGATCAATACTGTCAAATAATTTCATGTAATCGGTGTTCATCACATCTACTTGTGCCCCCTGTTCCATACCATTGGATAAGAAATCGTGTGATAATATTAGATTTGATGTAGTAAGTAGCACGTTTACGAAGGAAACCGTGTTGTTCACTACTGAACATATTTTGGATCGCCAAATCAACTTCATTATAAACAACACGTTCAAGTTTTGAAAATAGACATAACTTTGATATTGGGCGATAATTTTATATGTTAGATTAACCGCCTTTATTTAATATAGGATTTATGAAGGTCGATTTCCATTTTAGTGGAACTATTCCCTCTGACAAAGATCTATGAAAAACAAATACAGATTGGCACAACTAGGCTTTCCGCTAAACTTAGTTAGTTTAAAGATAAAGATCGGTGAAATGTAATCGGGACCACCAGATTTGGAAAGGTCTAGGGTTTTCAGAAGGTTTAATATCTTATCTGTAGAAACATTAATTGAACTAATATAATTTGTACAGCTATGTATTTCACTGTGGTAATCGTATTTATTTTTTGTTGATCCTGAAAAGTCGATTTAAAATACATAGCGAATAAGTTACTAATTTCTACACCAGTTTTCGTAGTTACATCTCTATAGAACTAGAAAGTGATGATGTGCTTTTCTTGCTTTTAATAAAAGACCAAAAGTCTCTTGGGTTATTCAAAATAGGTTATTTATGTACTCATTGAAACAAGCTTTTTCTAGTTTAATTGCTGGCCGACGGAGTAAAGAAAATTTTAAACAGTCACTTTGATTACTATATAATTTAAACCTACGATGATACTTTGATTTCTCTTTTAAGAGTTTCATAAGCGAATAATTATATCAACGCGGGTGTGAATTATGTCTAACGGATTTAAGGGGTATAAATGCTCTAGAGATCCACTATATATACTAAATATACAGTTAACAGGGTATGCCAGTCCATATCATCTAGTGCAGACCTAATAGCGTTGTAGTCCCCCTTGTGGAACAGATATTTAGCTGCTATGTTTTCTTTAAGGCTATGACTTTCCACAAAATCTGACTTAATATGCAATTGTGCAAATTGTGGCAATCTATCGGAGTTGCTAACGGAACGTCACATTCCTCGACTATCAGTAATCCATTGGAAAAGACGATATCCAACAATCTATCATTTTCGTTACGTACGTTATTATATTGTGATAGATTGCAGGTAAGTAGAATTGCAGGATAGAAGCAGTATCAAGAAAATTTGCTATGTATTGACAAGTATAATTCGACGGCACTAGACTATGCGTTTTCTAGATTCCAGCTCATCTGATTACCAAATACAATAAATTTACCCAATAAAATAAATTTGTCTAATAAATGGGACATCAATAAATGGTCAAGTTACTAGTATCGCTAAAGAATTACTATCAACTAGTCACTGTCCGGTCACCTCGGTTAACTTGGTTAATGAATATTTTGTAAATGTAGGTAAACAATTAGCAGAAAATGTAATAAATCCAAATGACACTATTCGCGAGTGTAATATGAACTTCTCCACGCCCAACTCATTTGTTTTTCTTGAAACTGATGAAATTGAAGTAGAGCATGTGATGATGAGTTTACGAACGGACTGCGCAGTTGGCGTTGATGGGATTCCGTCTTATATATTGAAACAGTTTAGAGCTACGCTTGTTCGACCTTTAACGTACATATTAAACCTGTGTATAAATACAGGAGTGTTTCCCGACCTATTTAAGAAAGCTCTTGTACATCCCATATTCAAATCAGGTAACAAGTACGATGTCCATAACTATAGGCCAATATCGGTGCTGCCAGCTTTATCAAAAATACTGGAACGTATTATGAACAACAGACTTAAAGGCTACCTCGAGTCAAATAATCTCTTATCAGACAGACAGTATGGTTTCCGTAATGCCAGATCTACAGATGATGCCGTTCATGATCTTACAAATGAAATAGCTGAAGCTCTAGATAAGAGAGAAAAACCTCTAGCTATTTTTCTTGACTTGTCGAAGGCATTTGACACTGTTCCCCTGCCTAGACTGTGCAAGAAGCTTGAAAAAATGGGCATTCGAGGAAACCAGTTAAAACTGTTTCAGAGCTACTTAAGCAATCGAACCCAATGTACGAAAGTGGGCGATTGCAAAAGCGCGGAACTTCCCATTGTATACGGTGTTCCGCAAGGTAGTATTCTTGGCCCTGCGCTATTTTTGGTGTATGTAAGTGATATGTGCGACTTAGTGTTGGAAAGAGGTAAAATTGTAGCTTTTGCGGACGATACCGCATTGATATTTAAAAGTCCATCTTGGAGTGAAACCTTTCATGCAGCTCAACTAGGATTTAATAAACTTACACAGTGGCTATCACAGAATAAACTTACCCTAAATATTAGTAAAACTTTTCTTATGACCTTTAAAATCAAGAACTCCCCTGTGAATTCAGACCCGCTTAACATTACTGTCCACAAAAATAATAAGTGTAATAGTGATTGCGACTGCCCCAAGCTTACGCAAACTTCCACAACTCGCTACTTGGGTGTCATACTTGATGACCATTTTTCATTCCATCCGCATGTCGACAAACTGTGTAGTAGAGTTCGTAAATTGATTTACGTATTTAAACACTTGAGACATGCTGCTGACCCTAATATAATAAAAATGGTTTATCATGCGCTATGTAAATCCATTATAGGATACTGTATTTCAAGTTGGGGTGGAGTAGCAAAGAATCATTTGCTTCATCTCGAGCGAGCCCAGAGAGCTGTTCTGAAGGTCTGCACGTTTATGCCCTACCAGTTCCCTACCAAATGCCTCTACGAATATTGTGAAGTCCTAACGGTGCGCCAAATTTTTATACTCCAAATACTACTAAGACAACATACGTCCTCCAATACAGAAGCAATCACAAACTCTTCCACACATATGCGCACAAAGCGTAGATTCAAGATTCCTCAAACCACAAGTTGCAAAACATCCTTTGGTCAAAAATTCTACTTCTTTCTTGGACGCTACTTATATAACAAACTTGAAAAAAATCTGGATTTTCACAACAAAACTAAATATGAGTTTAAGAAAATAGTAACATCCTATCTTCAAAACATCTCTTACGATGAGACAGAGGCTCTTCTACATCCCCTTCAATAAACTTGTGAACTTCAAACACACACACTCACCTACACGTAATCACACAAATCCACTGGACACATAAACACACCCACATATACACATACATACACTACCACACGCACATATTTACAAACATAAACTCTAAAATTCTAGACTGTTCTAATATTATAAATTATATAATCTAACTGTAAGAACATCAGGGCAAATTGTAAATCACTTTGATGAAGTAAAAATAGCATATCTTAATAAACTGGAAGGAAACTGGTGCTTATAACACAGGGTTTCCCTTTCTTAAGCACCAGTCGCTAAATGTGAAGACTATCACTAACTAAATGTCGCCCGATCAATTTATTGTAACTGCTGCAATTGATTTGAATAAAAATTTTATTATTATATTATAGTTTAGATGTAAAGTTTTGTAATTGAGTATTATAAAAATTACCTGACTTCTCGTAGGTAAGGTAAATAGCACAAAAATCTACTTTATATGTCCTGAAGGTCTAGATCTTTTCAAAACAATTGTTATCCACAGATCTTCTGAGGAGCTACGCCACTCACACTTTCCGAACTGCAATTAATACTCCACCCCCCCTTTTCTGACCCGTACTACGATAGTCGCGATCGCGTCTCCACGCTAAAAAACGCTTATCGAACAATTCAACGCTACAGATACAATCCATTAACCAAGTCTTCACAAAAACTATAACATCGTAAGAATTCAGTGATATGTTTCGCAATAAGCTATGTGTAGGCCACGAACATTTTGATAGTATATGTTAACCTTAGACATTCCTGCATTTAACTGTAACGACATTGCCACACACACAAACAAACAAAAACAAAGAATAAACGTATTTAAAATATTATTACAACAATTAATTACACACTTTACAGGTTTAAGACCTATATGTATCCATCCGTAACACGTTACAACTGTGCCTTTGCTTACTTACACTACTTTACCTAACTAAGTTCTAAGCCAAAACGTGAGTTCGATTACCCATGAGCATTATACTTCAATATAGTTTCCGCGTAGTCACATCGATAGCTTCCGACTAACTACCAAAGTTCTGAATAATGTATAGTCAAGGAACATTATTTCGAAGTAACTGAATACTTTTTGTTAGAACAATCAACTAAATTAATAAGTAGCCTAACTTGAGTAATGGTTCCGTAGGTAATCATCTGAAAATTAAAATATATTGCCTAAAATCTAATTAATTACAACCTCTAAATCTCGGTAGGCAAACGATACTTATACCTCAGTCATTAATTGATTTCAAACATCAATCACTTTCTGAAGTGGTGAGAAAATTTCGTTAACTTTCAATGACCCTCCGTATTTCAAGTGAGAGTGCTAAAAGGAATTACTCAGCATCCTCGTAGCATAATAGAATCCTCCCTTGGCTCTCTAGGACCGAGGTCCGACTGGAGACCAGTTGCTATTACCCACGGTACCTCTTCAAATTAATCATGCTGCAGAGAATAAAGAAGATTAAAGAATAAGTATGTGTATTCTGTAAATGATACTATGCAAACATACTTTGTGATTAATTACAATAAACTGTACACTTTAATCCTTAATTTTCGGCCTTAGAAGTGGATTTTTTCATCAAATCAAAATGAGACCAAACAGAAGGTATATACACTTTTAATAAAAATTAAAATTCCTAATCGAATGATTCCATGAAATATTACAGTCGAATTGAGACCGAACTGGATCTCAATTCATGGAATCATTTGATTAGGAATTTTTTGAACAATTTCTGAAATCGAATAAAAACAATACTATTTCCATCCTCTTATTAATTATCTTTGTTTAAATACAAACATACAAACCGACGTCAACAAAAAAATAGAATTTTATTAATATAAGTGATTACCCTCTCAGCTGTCTTCTTTTATCTTGACACATGGTCTTCCTTTTTTTTTTGACGGGGTAGGAAATCCCTTCGGATCTCCCGCTCCTCTCGGACTTAGGACCCAGTAGTATGTGGTGATTCTACAAAAACCACCCCGACGGCCGGCCTCAAGTGCCCTACTCTGGGAGGACCTAGACCATTTTATGTTAGGTCCTCCCCAAATTGACACAATGCCTAATCAGGCCCTGGTCTGCGATACCAGGGGAAAAAACACTTCCCCCTCGACACATGGCCTACCTAGTATTGGCATTAAAATTTGATCATAACGACAAATAATCATAATAATTTTACACTTGTACCGAGACTAACAAAGTTATAAATTTTCTTATCTACATAGAAGAAATAAAAGAATCCAAAAAACATATAACTTGTATCATGTACAACTGCCGCAATATTTCACAACAAAAAATGGTTCTGAAATAATGGTATTTAACCTCCTTCCTAAGGAGAGGCCTATGTCAAGCAGTGGACTAGTAAAGGCTGTTGTTGATGATGATGATGATGATGAACCTCCGACGCGTCGCCGTCACAACAGTTGTGACACCAAATTTTTACGCGGTAGCTGCTCTGTCACAACATTTAGAAGAATATATATTAGGGCTTCCAAATATGTTTATTTCATTGAATATAATTATAAAATAACGGTGATATTGAGGTAATAATGACTTCGCTCAGCTGTGACTGGGTCACTAGTTCAAGGGCGCGACAGTTACGGGTCATAGGTCATCCGCGCGCTGCGACGTCCTAAGAGATTTCCACACGTTAAAAAAAAAAAAAAAAAAAAAAAGTATCTGTTTCAAGTTTTCCTTGTCTTTGTAGTGCTGCAGTGCTGTCCTGCGTAGTTTACGTCCTTAGTCAGCTCTTACGACACCCAAAGGGTGAATAGTGGTTTTGTCACTCCGTATTTTTAATCCATCACCACACACATAAATTATACTCAGACACAATCAGCACCCAGGACCATTAACCAAAGGACCAACAGGCCAGCCAGAATTACCTAAACTGAAATCAGCCATAAAAAAGAATAAACAGTGAAAAGCATTCAAGATTTTACAAGGTTTTTACATTCCCAATTGCATCCAAATAAAATAACCTTCATCTGATTGTCCCTTATTATCTCACTTGGTGATCATTCTTATAAATGGAAATTTATCTCAAGTTAGAGATCTGCTGACACGAGCGGCTTGCAAATCAAGAAATCTTTGGTCTGAAGCACTTTCAATCAATATAGTCTGACGGCTCGAAACCCGCATTGAGATCAGGCGTTTACAAATCATATGAGGTGTGTTTTAGATCGTTTGGATTGCTCATTTATTTAACTGTTAATTCTTCAAGACCCTTTACAGTTTGTTTTACTTAGATGATTTAAAGAAAATTCTACTGACAATGCAGTGTATTCAATAAGTTAGTGATAAGTAATGGAACACAAATGTGTTATATATTCGTAGTAAGAAATGGTGTTGTTCAGTTCAGTAGCTTTTAGATCGTACTACAAAAAAAAAATTGTTTCAATATATATTTGTTTACTTTTCATAACTACCTTTATCAGTGATTCAATGGGGTTATTATACAAAAGGGTTTGGAATTAGTATATGCATATTATAGTAGAGAAAATCGGAGAATTCCAAAGATTTTGCAATCTGATGTCATAAATTGCACCAGACCGAAGCTGATGCGGGTCGCTAGTTTATCCATATTAGCGACATATCTTTATCCTTGCATCCCTTTTCTTCTGTTTTACTCCCAATTTTCCTATCTAAATAACAATAATAACCTTTCGCATCTCACACACGGCCGTCTGGTGCCAAACTAGGCAGAGCCTGTACTATGCTAACCAGACTGCTAATAAACATACGTATTTATTTCTAAATACATACATATCATAGATAAATTACACCCAGACACAGAACAAATGGTGATTGGAATTTCAAAAATGCTAATCATCATTAGTCCACTGCAGGACATTAGAAGGGAGGTTTTAGCCTACTATACCTCGCTGGCCAGGCCGGTTGGTATAGGGTTTGTGTCAAATCTTCATTCTCTTTGTAGCACTGTTGTCCTGCGTAGTTTGCTCCCTTAGTCGCCTCTTACGATACCTATGCGGATGAATAGCGGTGGCAACACTCTGTATTCTTAAACCGTCACCACACGGAATATGAATGTTTAAATATAAAATACTATCATCGTTTGTGCCCTCCATTATAACGTTACTATTAAATCTTATGTGAATCTAATACTTCGGTGACAACTTTTGGTTCCATAACAAGATGCTACTGATAAAGGATTTCAATAAACGTTTCACGCGGCCTCTAATGTTATTGCTTATTGGACGTGGGAGCTAAAACCTATCTAATTATTTGATAAAGGTCCCAAATGGACCTTCGGAAGTGCTTCCAAAGGTCCTTTTGGAACCTCTTAACCTACCGTCCAGGGGTCAAATTATTTTCATCGTTTTGCACCGTAGGTTGAATATATAAGGTAACCTATGTATCTCTTTGCTGATATAAAATTTGATTGCTTTTGGTTCAAATTGGATATTTTAGAACGAAAAGGGTCGACGAGTGAAATAGGCGTGTTGAATAAAAATGTTGGTTTGTTTGTAGTCATGGTTTTGTATTTGTTGATGATCTGTGATTGGCATTTTTGATAATAATATAATAATGACTTAACACATCTCATACCGACAGTCTGCTCCGAAACTAAGCAGAGCCTGTGCTGTTGTAGTCAGATTGCTGATAAACATAAACAACTTCAAGGACGAGGTGAACAGAGGTTGGGCAGCGTTTGGGAAGCTACGTCGAGTCTTTTCATCGTTGATTCCACAATGCCTTAAGACGAAAGTTTTCAATGCGTATGTCCTACCCGTCATTATATACGAAGCCGAAATGTGGACACTTTCAGTACGGCTGGTCCACAAGTTCAAAGTCATTCAACGTGCTATGGAAAGGGCTATGCTCGGCGTTTCTCAGGGATCGCATCAGAAATGAGGTGATCCGGCAGTGAACCAAGGTCACCAACATAGCCTATTGGATTAGCAAGCTGTAGTGACAGTTTGCTGGCCATATTAGCCGCAGAACCGACAACCGTTGGGAAAAAACGAGTTCTTGAGTGAAGACCGTGTATCGGCAAACGTGGTGAAGGATGCCCACAGGCCAGGTGGAGTGAAGATTTGCGCAAGATGGCTGGCAGGAGCTGGATGCGAGAAGCCCAAAATCGATCAAAGTGGCGTGCAATGGGAGAGGTAATTAATTATAGAACAAATGATACTGCTCATCTCATAATTATTTGTCCTGGGTGGGAATCGAACCCATGACATCCGACTTAGCAGTTAGGGTCACTAACCACTGGACCAAAAGCGGTAGGGTAAAGAAAATGTGAACATGTATTTTGGCGAAAAGGGTTTAATCGTCCTTAAAATATCATGATTAACTTTAAAGAAAATATCAGTATCGACTTCAATGCGTCATAATAAATTGTAATAAAGTATAAAGTGAAAAACATTGCTTCGTTTTTTCACCATAGGTGACATATTTGACTGAAACGTAACGAGAAGGACTTATATAACATTAGTAGTAAGTACACGAACAGAGTTTGGAATACTTTTACCCTGAACAGAACTGTAATACCTTTCAGCAGTAAAACGTCCTCTGTATATTTTTTGTATCAAAAATTAAAAGAGAGACAATAAATTTTGTAATTCAAAAAGTCCTCTGCGAATGTGGCTTTAATTACCCAACAACACATGTCTATATGGGTAGTAACAACCTCTATATTGTTTACAACATTCAAAGGAAATAAAGCGTACCTCTCATTAAAGCTGAACGCGAGCTTAAATAGTTTTCAGCGCTTTATCTCATGGGTATAAGTTACAAATGATTTGAAATAAATGTACATTTGTTTAAGTCAACCAATTTTAGAAGAAAACGCCCATTTAATCCACAGTAATGGTAAAAAAATGCGGGTTTCTACCAAATTGGAACATAGAGATACGGATTAGATACCAGTGGAGAATTTTTTTAATTAACTTTAAGAAAAGGAGGAGGCTCAGAACTCCGTCAGTAATGAACCGATTTGGAAAAGTCCTTTTTTATTTGGTATACTTCCCATTAGATTTCATACAGTTTTAAATTTAAAATTAAAAAGTAAAACATTTCATACGGACAGTATGTATGAAATATTTCTATACCAGCAGCTTTTGATGGTGTTTTATTACTTCTACATGTCCAATCTTGAATTCTGTTTTTACACGCTTTTTATTAGCTTCACTTGTATGTTTGCATGTTTGTTTGTAACCGACTCCTTTAGGTGTGATTTTGACTGACTTTACACGGTCAGAATTCGTTTGAACTTTGTAGATATATCGAGGACCGATGACAATACAATAATAAAAAAAAAATTGAAAAAAAGCGTGGGGTGCTTTTTACTATTGACAACAGGTACCCAAGCTTTTTTCAAATTTATTAAAATTTATTTTCTATTTTTTAGTATGGTTTTCTTTAAAAAGCGTGTTTTTTAGTATTTTTAAACTATTTTTTTTAAGATACACGTGATATTTTACAACATTCAAGTTATGAAATTTATTCCAAAAACAAATGATCAATAATGAAACCCCTCAAACTCTGAACCATATCTTTGATATTTCTTAGTATGGTGACTTGTGACGTGACTGATACCCGTTTCTTATATCCTTTCTAAGATCTTTGTTTTATTAAAATTATCGAATATAAGATGAGATACTACACGCCCGAGATATAACGAAAGAGCCTTAAAGATAAAACAGAAGATTATTACGAAATCTTTTCCGATATTCCTATTAGCTTTTTAGATTGGCTCACAGATTTTTTTAATAAAGTTATTACTTATAATGAAAAAACTGATCAACTTTAATATGTATTTATAACTTTGCCTGCGGTTTCTCTTGAGTATTTTTTTTTTCAAAACAACTTCTGCACGAGGAATGTATCCTGTGTCTGGGACTATAATATTTAACTTTAAAACTTAATAAAGAACACCCAGAATCATAACAACAATTTGTTGATCACACAAGGAGTTGTCCCACGTGGGGATCGAACACAAAATACTCAGCACAATAGAAAGCAACGCGCTTAAATCACTACACCATCCGTGCAGTTAACTTAATGTGCAAGTTACTATAAATTTTGTCAGTAAATTTACTATTCTTCGGGAAATCTACTTGTTTCTGGACTTTTCTACATGTACCTGATTTCCTTTTCTGTACCGCTGACAGAGAATTTGGTATATTTCACAATGATTATTTTGTGGCGACTTTCACATAGAACGAAAAACAGACTTCAATAGCAGCTAACGAAGAAACATCGAAGTCCGGAATATCTGCTTATCCTGCATCGCGCAATGAAAATTCTTGCAGCGATTAGTATCACATAACTTTCCAACATTAACCGCTGGGCTGCGGTCCGCCAGCCATAATTACCTTGCCTAAACATAGCATCCTCCCATTGTGTTTGGATGACCATAACATCTGTTCCTCCACAGTAATTTAAGGTCTAAAAGCGTAACAAGGGTATTACTCCAGTCAATTTGGCCAATCTATGCCGAGGTATAACTCTCCCATGAAATAACGTTTTTCTAAAGAACTTTTCATTAAAAAGAACATGAAGAGACACGTTATAAAAGTGAATAAAGCCGTCATTCAAAATTAATTTGTTAAAAATTACTTTGCAAGGTATGTAATAGTAAGCTGTGTTTTATAATTTGCATGACCATTCTTTTAATACCAACTGTCTCAAAAAAACCTAAACTTTTATTTCACATCACATCACATCAACAGCCTTTAATAGTCCACTGCTGGACATAGGCTTATCCTTAGAAAGGAGGTTTTGGCCTACCATACCACGCTGGCCAGACTTGTAGGTATAGGGTTTGTTTCAAGATTTCCTTCTCTCTGCAGTGCTGGTGTCCTGCGTTGTTTTGCGCCTTTAACTTTTATTTATTTTAGTACAAAGCTTAAATAAGAGCTTTATTTAAGTATGCAAATACTAAAATGTTATGTTTTCTCTTTAATAAACGTTTATAATAAAATGATTACAAGCTTCCATGCTCTGAAATAAATTGTTATCTTTAAATTTATTAGATATTTTATTCTTTATTTCCATTATATCCAGAATACTAGCTTTAGCATAACTTTATATGGATTAACATTACAGAGGCCGAAATATAAGGACGCATAAAATTCAAGCATTTCAATATTTAACACATCCTATTTGTGACGCGCAAAAGTAAGAAATAAAAACTCTGTCTATGTAGATGCAGAATTTAATAGAAGTTTTAATAAATCAATTCATCACATCAACAGCCTTTAATAGTACCACTGGTGGACATAGGCCTCTCCTTAGAAAGGAGGTTCTGGCCTACTATACCGCTCTGACCAGACGGGTTGGTATAGGGTTTGTTTCAAGTTTTGCTTTCTCTTTGCAGTCCTGTTGTCCTGCGTCGTTAGCTCCCTTAGTTCGGCTCTTACGACACCCACTGATGAATAATCCGTCGCCACACGGACTGAGTCGGAAGAGTCAATTATAAATATAATATGTTACAGGCTGTGCTTGCATGTGGAGCACAAACTACATATTAATCATATACAGTATAGTCCATCTAAAGATTGCCTGTTAGAGATTACAGACTGCAATAAAACCGTCTATTGTACTACTGTTTATCTTCTATTATGTCTATTTAATTTTGTAATTTATAGTGTGCAAGAAAAAGTACATATCTATTTATTTATTAATTTTTATTACAACTCATTTGTACAATGCCGGACATCATGCCACAGGCATTTTCTGACAGCTAACTTTTGGGTGGTATGGAAATGTCTCAGTAGCACTAGAACTTGTTTAAAACGATCATAATTATACTTAATTGAGGAGATGGACATAATCATTGAGACAGATATATATAAATACATACTAAAATACACATACACATATAATTGCTAAGTTACATACATTAATATAATATACACAAACACTATATAAAACTACATAGTTGTGATGAATCCGCTGGGGTGTCCAGAATGCTAGCTCTGACTTTCAACTTAAATGAGAGGCGGCTGGGTGCTACCCTGATTTCGAGAGGTAGAGCGTTCCAAATGGCGGGAATTGTTGAATTGCGGTTATGTTGTGATTAGAACATAGCCATCTATATAAGATCTATTTCTTTCATCTGTCGGCTGCTATTATATATGAAATAATACGAGATTTAACACAGACGAGCAGACGGGTCACCTGATGGAAAGTGACTCTCGCCGCCCATGAACGTCTGCAACTCAGTCACAAACGCGTTGCCGGCCTTTTAGGAAGGAGTACGCTCTTTTCTTGAAGGTTTGAAGGTCGTATCGGTCCGGAAATACCGCAGACGATAACCCGTTCCACGGATTGGTTGATTCCAGATTCCTGTAATATTTTCGACAACTATATTATTTTCTTTAGCAATGTGGCTTTTTCTTTCGTCACATGACATTCTATTTCTATGTTAATGCGGATCTTCTTACAATTCCATCAATATCTTCATATAACGGGGGTCTTATTTACGAACGTTTTGTTTTCTCTTTACTTTGTGTAATGGGACTCAAATAGATTTCTGAGAAAATTTAGTGATTATTGTCCTCGAAACGCGTGATCCGTTTTGTGGTTTCCACTTTTGTTTTATTTCGCAGATGGAATGTCCGATACACCACACGTAGGGATGAAAGTAGTAATAGTTAAAATAATAAGTTTATTGATAACAAATAAATAATACACAGAGTTTGTCAACCAATGCTATATTACTAGGGCCTCAATTCTGCTATTTTAATATTGTATTAATAGACTGTCGATGGAATGTCGTCGGAATAGTTCTACACTTTTCCTATTCTACTAACTATGTAAGACTAATGGCATTCCGATGACTTGTCACTGATACAAATGTCGTTGATGTCTTTGTAACAGTTTGGTAAACGGTTCATTTTAAATTTGTAAGAAAATATTAATTTTTATTTTCCAGGCATGGCAATGTTGTTGATATCATCATTGATGACTTATATTAGGTACTATATCGACATGTATACAGTTATACAGTATATGTAGAACTATGTATAGTATGTATAATAGTATATATACAGTCCATTGACACTGTGAATTTATGTTAGTTGATCGATGTCAATGGTGGCATCTCAATAGCGTGTCAATGGAATGACAGCGGCTTGGCGTCAACATAAAATAGCAGAATTGAGGGCCTGGTTGTTTTCAACAATAATCCATGATTCCTAATATCTACACTAGGCAAGTTCTGTATTTAAATTAAGTTTTTCATTTTGTATTATAATCAAATCCTCGGAAGAAACTAGACATGTGAATTTGCTCTTAAGTAAGTTAATAAGACTATAATTCATTCTAATATATGTGTTCTTCTTAAGTCATGGTTTTTTATGTACATCTAAATATTGTCATGGGGTTCATAATTTTGAAACTATGTTAAAATAAAAAGATAGAAATGAAAATATCTGGCTTGCTTTCTATAAGAGAGAGAGAGAGACAGACAGAGAAACATTTGACGCCGCACAGCTTACAATAGCAAAAAGTGTCGTGACCAATTTTCGTAAGAATTTTTTCCGTCTAGCCCCCTTTACAAACGCGCGATAAGGAACTTCGTTCCAAACATATAATTGTATCGATGTATACAAAAATATTTTTTACGCTAGCTCTAGTACAAAATAACCAGTTAATAAAATAATCAGTCAAATCCTTTCAGACATTCTTAAATGAACGACGAGAGTCCGTGTAAACAATCAACGTTTTTTATTTATTTATATTCATTAAATAAGAAAACAACTGTGATGGTAAGCTGTTTTATTGTTTTAAAGTTTGCTCAGAGATAGTAACAGAGTATATTCAACTTTTAATGAGCTAAGAGTTCCTCACAATCAAGTAGGCTCGCTATTACAACCAGGAGTACTGCAGGAAAGTTTTAGAACTTTCAACTTTCATTAGCAGTTTCTTCTCAGTGTAGTTTAATGTATGGTAATACTTTTATCGTTTATATCCTCTGTTATAATAAATCTGTTTTATTTTCAATTATAAATATATAAGTTTGGATTAAAGTTACTTAAATTATAAGTAAATGTACGGTACAACATGAACAGAAGTAAAAAATTTAAAGAAAATATGTTTGCGCCGGTCAAGTATTTTCAGGTTTCTTAATTTCTTTGGTTACTATTACCCCATATTAACACAAAATTTTTATGACTGGTAGAGAATGCTTTTTTTTTTTTTTTTTAAAGAAATACCCCATTAGGAAAATATCCTGTGTCGCGGGGGGCTTTAAAAATCATGAAACGGACACAAAAAAAAACCCAGACTTAGAACAACAATTTGGGATCACAAAAGTGTCGTCCCAGTGGGGTTTAACCCCCAACACTCGGGTAGAGAGAGCGGGGGAGGCGACCCCTTTTACCATACGCCGTGCGTGCAGTGCTCCCGGGTTTTGGTGTGCGTTTTCGACCCAAAACACGGTTTATTAACGGGTTTTTCCGATGTCGAAGAAAGCCCGAAAAAATAATAACTTCAGACATTTCACACAAAGTATCCATCTGATCCAAAAAATAACAAACTTTTATTACGCTACTCAAAAAAAAAACCCAAATCAAAACCCAATGATCGTTTCTTAGCCCTTAGCGGTTAGGGCCACTAACTACCATACTAAACCAGCCTACCAGATATTAGACATAAAGCTCTTAAAATTTTTTAAATTTATATTTATACACTCGTTTTAACACCCTAGACGTAGTATTACTTTTCAACGAGGTGTTTTTCGCATTATTAATGAATCTAAAAATAATAGCAAGGTTTTTAAACTTTTCTGAACTAACAATTTTTTTTAATGTTAGAAGCGCAATTAAAGTTTAATTTCTTTTAAGTTGTTTTAAACATGGGGCCCTCGGGGGTTGTATTATCACCCTCAATTTTTATATAAAAATAAGTTAATTATTTAAAAAAGCATACTTACATTTAGGCTTTAAAAATTTAAAAGGGAGTAAAAATCATTTTTTTGTCAGAACCCTTCAACTTCCAGTTTGTGGGAAATTCCTTGGAACACTAGGCATTGGCAAGCAACAAACCCCCTTTTTTCCCTGCGGGAAAACCCCCCGGATACTACCTGTCGGTGGCTGTCGGACTCGAACCCACTAAAACCCCACGCCTTCGCCCGGTTTCTAATACCCGGGGAAAAAGGTATACCCAGAAAGGAAATCCCCCGGTGCCCCGACATACCCCGGGTCATCTACAGACGAGTAGACGATCCCCCCCCCCCCCGTGTGGGAACCCCATCCGGGGGGTTTCATGGTTTTTTTTGGCTTATTATTTAAAAAATAAAGTTTTAAAT
>CADEBD010000579.1:0-22710 GCA_902825455.1 Arctia plantaginis
CATCTCACCAAATTTTTTAGGATGGGGAAGAAAAATGCGTAGTGAGGAGATTTTAGAAAGAGATGGTCTGGTGGGCATGTTGAAAGGATGAGCTAAGAGGGAATCAATAGAAGAATACATAAATTTGTACATTGACCAGATCGGCCGAGTACTGAAGAAGTGGCTCATTAAAGTATCCGTAACCGTGTAACCGTCAAGGGTGTAATTAAGATTAATGAATGTTGAAGAAGCGCGAGCTTTCGCAAGATCGTGAAAAATTTGAGTTCTATCTAGTGTATATATTTTGCAAATCTTTGGTTTCCTATTTAGCTGTAGTTAAAGCTATATTTTTGATTCCACGCATAAGCTTGGTATATAGTATACTAAGTTTATAGTTGCACATAATTAGATGCAATCTTACAGCTGTCTCTGAGTACGTTTAGTTTAGTGTGATTGTGGCTATTAGTTAGTGCGACAATTTACATATTGTAATAGTCAGTTCATATATAGGCGATATTGCATGTGACATAGTCTTTGTATTTAGCGACTTTGACTGCATCTCCATCAGTCTATGCCTCATGTCATATGTTCATAAAAAGATTTACTTTTGAAGGATTACTTATTTCAGTTATATCTAAAAAATAACTAAAAAATGATTGTTATCAGTAAAATCAACTGTAACATATTTATTTGTGATTGTTTTTTGTAGACTAGACAGAGCCAAGAAGTTCGCATGTCTGATTCCGGAAAGCCGTGATCCACTTACCGCAGTTATCGGATTAGGTTTTCCGTTCTACCACTGCCGCCCTTCACCCTATCGCACGCTGAAGGGATTTGTGTAATCAAAGTCAGTTTTCCACTAATGTACACATAGATTTATTTCGACAATAAATACTGTTGTCGAAATAATTGGTTTTGTCTGTATGAGTTTTAATTTTAACATCATAATTTAGTATAAGCATTAGTTTCTTGGGGATATCAACTTATATTGATCTAAATCGTTAATTTTTTAAATGTTTATTATTGTCACTGTAGACATATGAAATTTCTTTTCTAATAATGCAGTTTTTTCGATAAGTATTTGAAATCGGCCTGATACTTCTACAGATAAACGGCTTGAAATAGAATAAAACTAATTTCAGTACAGATAAATTACTTTGTGCCTGAAGCACTGTCGGTAGCACGGTACAATTAGGGGTACTATTTTTTCCTCAATTTTATATGGGGCTAAACGGAAAGTATGACTTCCTAAATAGATGAGAATTTTCGAGGTCGGTTCATAAATTATGGAATTCTGATGTGACAAACATAAAAAAAACAACAATGAGAACCCTGGTCCATTTTTTTGGCAATCGGTTAAGGAATCCTCATGATTCCCCGATCAATTCATTTCTCCTATTCCTGAGTGGTGTTTTATGAAAATTTCAACAGTTTTTCTCATAAAACTATTTTATATGTAATAAAGTCATTTACCATTTTCATTGATGAAATCTCGAATCACTTGACACGCTTTGGTTATTTATTATTATTTCAAATTTTACCGTTCAATAAAGACTATTTTAGTAAACAAGAGTTATTATTAATTAAGTTATTGGATAAATAAAACATATATGTACTTTTCTATCTTTTTATAATATCGTACAAACTGTAACATTGAAAATGCAAGAGTTAGAAGTAAAACAAAAAAGTTTTTCATTTTTTGTGGAATTTCATATTAGCAACATTTAAAAAAAGTATATCTAGTAACTAAATAATATCTCGTTAAAAATACAAATAATATAATCAAAATATGACCTTTGAAAAACCTTACAAGTAATAAGTGGATATCGAAATAAACTTCACTTCAGTGCGTCTTTAATCAAAATATTCATAATCAAATCTAAGTAGAAGCCATAAAACCTAGTCAAAGTCATAATAAGCGGCGCAGTTGGTCACGCATGTCGCCTGCTGGACGCGTATCTCACCGGCGCGAACACATTTTCTTCATTAACTTGTCCGCCTGCTGAGTTTTTTCTATGCCACAGTAAAGCTCCTTTCATATTAGAATATTCGCGTGTGTGGTGGCGTAAATCACTGGATTGTCACTGCGGTGGACTTATAATTTTATTGTCGGACGAAGGCGACACGACAGCGGCGTCACGCGAACGGCCGACGCTCTCGAACGCCTCACACGACAACACACAGATCCTGCTTTTATTGTCCCACTCTAATTACGAAGTTATTTAGAATTAGATCTCACCTGAGATTACGCGTCTAGACTTGTGCTCGCTCCTTCGTGAGAGATTAATTATAATTGGGCACCCATATAAAGTGGATGATTAAAATATTCTGATAGCTTGGGTGCTCGCTCGCCTCGCTGGCTTTACACAAAAATGTTGCTGATTTGAAATTCTATTTCGTGCTTATGGAGATATCGCGTGAATGAATTAACTAGCGCTATTATAGATGGGTACTTATAAAATAATCATATTTTCTGTTAAGTTCTAGAAGCTAGAAAAACCTTAATGAAGTTCTACAATAAATCCACTAATTTATATTAATAATCCTTATCCTAAAGTAATGTATGAGGCTATTATGTAATACTAACTCGTTCATTACAGCTCTTTTAAACGATTGATAAGATTTATAAAAACACAGTATTTGAACTTCGAGTGCCGCCCATATAGAGTTTTCTTATTAGTCAATTACTAATTCCCACTTAGCTATACTTTCCTCATAAATCATGAATTTTCTTTAAATCAGAAAAATATTCTTGCAAAAAAACCTTCGTCTTCTTATATGCTGTTCTGGCCAGCCCACTACAAATGCAGAACACGTAATAGTTCACAGTCGAAAGTAGGTTGTCCATCGGGCCCCGCCTACCTACCACGCTATTATGCGACAGGATGCCGACAAGTCCAGTAATAGGTTGTCATTACTGTGTCGTTCAGAAATTGCTTCACTATCGGACGAGTTATCACGGCCAGTTTATAGGTCCAGATTACATGGTATGTAGAGTTTTTACACGCGGTATATAAGTGGCTTTGTAGGCCGCACTCCAGCCCATTAGTTATTGTTCATTACTGTTTTTAATTGACTGCAGCTTAGTGGTACCTACGAATGGACGGAGTTAAAGTTTTAGTTCTTTAGATCGTAAAGTAGGGAGCATAAGATTTTTGTTTACATTCAAATGACGATTCCCATATACTTCAACAACATTTAGCGAAAACGAGCTACGTAGTAAATACAGATCCTGACACGTAAATGATATCCACGTGATCACGAAATCCATGAAACATGAGCTCATGAACATCCTTGGTCGGAGGATTCGCAGTTTGTATTGAGAGATATAAGATCATGACCTCTAAGATTTAGTAGTTTGAACCGACGCTACAGTGAAGTAATGCCAGCCAAGTGCGTGTTTGGTTTTACCACCTGATGGTAAAAATAGACTTGCAATTGCTAAATAATATAACAAATGAGTTCACAAGGACAACAAACAACTACTGATTCCTCACTGGCCTATTGGTCTAGTGGTTAGTGATCCTGACTTCTCAGTCAGAGGTCGTGGGTTCGTTTCAAACACTATTATAAAAAAATGGTGTGAATGAACTAGATCATTTGTTTCTGTGTTTAGGTTTTTTATCTATGATATGTACATTACTTGTATATGGTTGTATGTATTATATCAAAAGTTTTTCACTTTATTAAGCTATGCGTATGTCCTTTATAAGTATATTTTCTCTTTAGTTCCTTTCAAATGTGAGAAAAAAATACAACTCCTGGGTTTATGAAAATTAAGTAATGTGGAAAACAATATATTTTCAGTTTCAAATGTAACTACCTTATCTAAAAAAAGTAATGGACTTATTAAACTATATTTAATATAATCTACCATAACTACTACAGTTTCATTACGGTACGTAGTGTTTTAAATATCGTACTTATCTACTCATTGCAAACATATCGTCCACAAAAAATGTAAAATACAGACTTCGAACAGACTAGAGAAGTATTTGAGGGTACTTATTTTAGTTTTTTCACTTAGATTTGTTATTTTTTTTAATGTTTAGTGTTCTTTGTCAGTATTTTTTTAAAAACAACATCAAGGGTAAATCCCTAGCAGCAGTCCCTAATTTTCACACATTATCTTTTGGTTACTATCTATTGTAATTTCACAGACACATAGCATTCATAACCGGTGTGTTTAATTTATGCACCTTAGACGTTCACCACGATAATGAGTGTTACTGTGAATAAGTAGCCCCTAATGCCTTGCATGGTGCAGACTGAAATACCACCAGCTACTTGGGTGTCATGCAACGGAGCGAATGTCTTATGGATTCCTTTGTTTTTGAGCTGTTTTGAGGGCCTGAAATTCTACTTAACTGCAAAAAGGGTTTCATCAATATGCAGTTTTACTATAAATTATTGTGTACATAACGAATATTTAAGACAGTTGCGCAACTGATTAACTTGAATAGAAAGAATAAGGGATAATTTATATTTTAAAATCTGGGATAAGGATAAATTCAACTTATTGTAATGAATTAAATGATTAAAGAAGAGTATCTATTGTTTTTAACAACCAGGCAAAAGTATTTACTGTTCAAACACACTGCGCGGTCACTGTGCGACTAACGTGTGACTTCATATGCTAACAATTTAAATATTGTTTTCTGTGTTTTTTCCTGCGACTAGTTCCCGGTTTGCGGGCGGCTAAAGGTTGTGTATAGTGTTTTGAAGAATATCAGTAAGTTTTTATTGTTTTTTTAAAACAGAAATATAGTGCTGAATTATTTTATTACGACTATTGGTGAGTAAATTTATTTCTTTCTAAAAGTGGGTAGGAGGTATCCTTTGTTTATATTGATTTTTCTCTGCGTATTGTTTATTTTTAAACTTGTTCCTTTTGAAATTGTTGTTTGGTGTGTCTTTGTTTGGCTATGTCGGTCGTTTAGCGAGTTGCCGGACCCCGGCGGTACAAGTGAATTTCTAACACCAACCGGGAAAAGGACATTTAACGAAATGTCACCTACGGATTTCTCGCCGAAAGACAATAGAAGTAAAACGAATTAATAATTCGGATTTAAGTGGAAATGTTTCGTCTCTT
Source organism: Arctia plantaginis (assembly GCA_902825455.1). NCBI lineage: Eukaryota > Metazoa > Arthropoda > Insecta > Lepidoptera > Erebidae > Arctia > Arctia plantaginis. Next base: position 5,072 of record CADEBD010000579.1, read on the forward strand.
AACGGTCGTGATAACTGTGGGGAATACAATTACTGCGAGTTAGTCTCACAGGCTACCGAGTACTTGGCAAAAATCAATGAATTAGTTAATGATCAGGGATCTCGGATGAATGTAGGTAATAAAACGGCAATTATGGATATTACTCAACGAATTACCGGTATCGTATCTTTGTTAGCAATAAAATCCTCTAGCAACGAAACGAAGTTAGCGAATTTTGAGCGACAAATGGAGGGTATCGCAACTCAACAAACGAGTTTAACGTACGCGGGACAAACTTAAGCTTCGATTACCACCTAAATCTGCTCCGTGCCCGGTACCTACTGAAGCGCGCGTTCCTAGGCCTTGTGTTATTGCCTATCCCACTAACGGAACGCTTAGCGGGACTATGCGACCTCGTCAGCAACAAAACAAGCTCTCATGAAGGCTATTAAACCGAGCGATGAGGGATTTCAAATTGTAGGCGTTAAAAAAACCTCTAAGGCAGGCGTCGTGTTACGTGTAGCTAACGAACGGCAGCTTAAGAAACTGGAATCTGTGGACGCCATTAAATCAGTAGGGTTGCGCTTAGAAAAACCGAAAGGCCGTAGGCCCCGTATAATTGTAAAAGACGTACCCGGTTCTATGGAAGATCGTGCCTTCCTAACAGCTTTATACCGTCAGAATATCAAGGACGAATTAAAATTAAGTGAGAATGATTTTATTAAGTCAACCAAAATTGTTAGGCATCGTAAACTAGAAAATGGGCGTCAATGGATAGGCTTAGAATTAGAGGCAGCAGTTCGGAAACATCTAGCCAACACAAAAGATAAACTTTATATAGACTGGGCCACATGTAGATTCATAGACGATATAGAAGTAGTTCGTTGCTTAAATTGTCAGCAATTCGGTCATGTACAAAAGTTTTGCACTATTAAAACCCCTACTTGTGCTAATTGCGCCGCCGCACACGAAACGCGAGCTTGTCCAGATAAAGACACACCAGATTTTAAGCCCACGTGCGCACAGTGTAAGCGGTTCAAAAAACCATCTGACCATCGATGCGGCTCATACGACTGTGCCACATACAAATTAAAACTGGAACAGCTAATATTAAATACCAATTACTGAATAGTTTAACTTAGTTTAAAAAAAAAAAAAAAAAAAAGTTTAAAGAGTAACTTACTAAGTAATGAATAATATTTCGATAGGCCAGTTAAATCTTCATAACGATAAAATAGCTACATCAGAATTAGACCGTTTAAGTTTAGAACAAAAGTTAGACATTGTCCTTTTACAAGAACAATTTCAGAGCGCTCACTTGCGTCGTAATGTAGTACAGCTTGACTGCCGTTCGCAGGCTGGGATATATGTTGCAAGTTCTAATTTTACGGTAACATCTTTGCGTAATCTTATGACGTCACACTGCGCCGTTGCTGAGATCTCATCCTCTACCTGTAAGGTTTACGTAGTGAGCTGCTATTTTCAATATTCACATCCTATTGATCCTCACTTACATCACTTACGTTACGTCTTGCAGTTCCTCGTGGGACATAAAATTATCATTGGCGCTGATGTCAATGCGTCATCTTCATTATGGTATGGCAAGTTGCGTTCAACCGACACGGTTCGACGTTGTGCGGTTGAAGATTTCATTGCGGAAATGAATCTTATTATTCACAATACCCCCGATGCACCACCAACTTTTTTGCAACCCAATGGGTGAGTCTTCTATTGACGTGACGCTTACGCGCGGCGACGTCTCGATATCCGGATGGCGTGTCCTTCCGGACGCATCCTGTAGTGATCACCGCTTGATCGTGTACGAATTCACACCAAGGGTTGCACAGGATCCACAAAGGGCTCCCTATAATTTTAGATATAAAACTAAAGGTGCGAACTGGGCTTTGTTTGGTTCACTCTTTGCAACTCATACCAAAGACTTCAGTCGCAGTAGTTTATCAGCTGAGGAAAGCGCAGAAATACTATCAGAAACTTTTACATACTGCGCTGATGTAACTATTGGTCGCGGATCTATCACTAACACTCGTAGATGTGATTGGTGGAATGATAGATTAGCCGAACTACGTAGAAGCTACCGGAAAGCTCGTAGAAAATTAAACACTATTAAAAAACATAACGTAACAGGAGATTTGTACAACATTGCTCTCATTGCTCTTAGAGTTGCCAGGTCCCACTACAGAGCTGCTGTGGAAAAATCCAAGGGAAACTTAATTCAGAAACTTGTTAATAAACTCGATAGAGAAGGCCCGTGGTCACCTTTGTATCACGAATTTAAGGCAAATAGATCAATCGACCACGCATACATACAGAACATCAAAATTAATAACAGATATACCACAGGAGTAGAACAAACAGCAGAATATCTTTTAGACTCACTCGTACCTGACGATCGACCGGAAAACGACACTGATCATCACCGACAGATCAGGCAGTGGGCCATCGAACCACCACTGTCTCCAATGTCTGATTTACCATCTTCAGACGAATTTCTCGGTATCATTAGATCCTTGCCGCTAAACAAGGCTTCGGGTGATGATAAAATATCTAACAAAATGATAAAAGAAGCTTGTAAACTTTCGGGTGACACGATTTTCACTGTCTTTAAACGTTGCATTGCTGAAGGAATATTTCCTCGTATATGGCGGTGCGGTAATATTCGTATAATACCAAAAAGTGGCGACAAGCCACCGGATGATCCTAAATCCTACCGACCAATCACATTGTTACCATCGTTAGGAAAGCTTTTAGAACGTCTTGTAGTGCCCCGGCTTCTGCCAGGTGGAGTCAAATTTCATGATAGACAATTTGGATTTACGTTGGGTAAATCGACAACTGACGCTGTTATATCGGTTAGAAAGTTTGTCACAGAGTCAAAATTTCAATACGTGCTGGCTATTTTCTTAGATATATCTGGCGCCTTCGACAACGCATGGTGGCCCATGCTGTTGCTGAAATTAAAATCACGGGGGTGTTTTAAAAAATATTTATTCCCTTATCTCTTCGTACTTTTCACAAGGTACAACTAAACTAAGACTTGGTCATCATTCTGTGTCGAAGGCGCTTACAATGGGATGTCCTCAGGGATCGGTGCTAGGTCCATACTTGTGGAATATCGGCTTCGCGATTTTCTTACGATACCAATACCATCCGGATGTACTCTGAACGCGTATGCTGATGACGGCTTATTACTGGTGGAATCTGATACTAGGGCGGGGCTTGAGAGATTAGCCAATAGATGTTTGAACTTGATATCTCAATGGGGTGAACGTAATCGCTTAACTTTTGCACCCAACAAAACCTCCAGTTACTTTTAAAAGGTAACCTCAAATCACCGCCGAGCATTAGATTTGACAATGTTACTGTAAAAAAATAAAACCACAGTGTGTTATCTAGGATTAGTGTTAGAAAGAAACTTTTCATTTATCGAACATATTAAAATAGTTAATGAAAAGTCTAAAAAGAGTTTCTGTGCATTGACAAGGATATCAACTGCGACATGGGGTCTATCATTTAATACATTAAAGATCATATACGGAGCTACTTATTTAGGTTCTATGTGCTATGGTGCACCTGTATGGGCCGATAGGGCGACCGTAGGCGCTGTCCGTCGCAAACTGTTACAAGGCCAACGACTTGCACTGATATTTTTGTGCAAGGCATATAGGACGGTTAGCACTGAGGCTTTGCCGGTGTTGGCGGGTGTCCTTCCGGTCGATCTCGAGGTGCAGAGACGTGCAGCCATGTACTATTCAAGACAAAACATGGAATGCGATTTCTTGGGCGCGCGGGATCGCGGTATAATTACAAGATTGCTTCAACAGCAGTCCCGATGTCTATAATGACCTCATAGACGAATGGCAGCAACGCTGGGACGAATCATCCAAGGGGCGCCATCTTTACCAATTTTTTCCATCTGTTCGCGAACGGTTGTCGATGACATGGCTTGAGGTGGATCACTGTGTCGCTCAATTTCTTACGGGTCATGGTAACTTTAAGAGCAAGTTGTATTCATTTAAATTAGTCGAGTCACCATTGTGTCAATGCTCAACACCTAACTCTCATTATGAACAGTCTGCTCATCATATCCTCTGGGAATGTAGTCTTTGGTATAATGAACGTAATATAATGCTGAATAGCTTGCAGGTGACATCTGGGGCGGTATACTATGGGGATCTTGTGTCAACTAGGGTGAATTTCCGTGCGTTTAGGCGATTCTGCCATACATATTATAGAAATCAAATATAGCTCATGTAGGACCCGTAATATTTTGTGGCCGTGGTGCTTCCCTGTTTAAAAGGGTGTATGCCTATTTTACTTCATTTTGTCTCCCGCTTTGCTAAGGAGGGAAGTGGATTTACTGTATTTCCAACTCCTCCAATTTTCTTCTGATTAATTTCGTTGCGGGTTCCAAGACAGTTTAATTTCTTCCTGGGACTTCCCGAGTGTCATAACTCGGTGTGTTCGTGGGTCACTGCTGTGGATCCTGGTGTACAGGAGTTACAGTGGTGGGCGTGTGGGTGGGATTAGTCCCAATTGTTCAAAACACATAATTCTTTTTGATATATATAATATATTTTATTTTACTACCTAACTAACTTAGAAACACCATCACTAAACATCATAAAGTTATATTTTAAGTTTTAAAATAGTAACGATTCTACAGAGTAGTATTTAAAAGGACTGTTGTTTGACAAGAAACGACTACTATCACTGTCTGAATCTGAAAGTATAAGGGTCAATCTCTTTCGAATCTTAATTAAATTGCAGGCATACTGCTTTCTTGAAGTCCTGTAAAGAACTTGTGTGAAGTGGAAACATCTGAGGTCTGACGAGTTTTGCATATAGGAATTTGACATGAATGTCTATGCACATTTTCTGTTATTTAGAATGCATTTGACTATTTGACTATTATATTCCACGGTTAGGGCGTGAATTGAAAACTTAACTTAAATAGATTTAGTCAGTTGATTGACGTAATTAGTAGCTTCCTATGGGGGTGTTGTCCAAGTCCCAGTTATTTGGTAAATAAAGAAAGAAAAAAAACAACTCTTATTGAACTCATATTAGAAAATTTATTTACATTATTAAAAGACTTTTTCCACTGACTTTATAAAAATCGATACATATTCTGTAACGTAAAAAAAATTGGGTATTTTTCTATTGTGGAACAAATTACTGCAGTTATTTTGGTATTTAATGTATCGGGTCTTTAAAGACAGTCCAAGTTATACTGATCGATGAAATAATTAAAGGTATTCAAAACGGTAAAAAAAAAGGGACCGATCTTAATTCCATTATTAGGTAAGAAAGAAAGTACCAGGGTTTTTTATTCCTAGGGTACACCCATCCGGGTGTACCCTAGAAATAATACCCAAGACGATTTTAGTCGGTTCAAGTCCGACATAACCACGGGGAGTGGTGTCCGAGGTGATTTCCACACAGAAAAAGTAAGAAAAGAAAGAGAACGTTCCATACATTTGTAAGTGCTCCTTTTCTATTGTTAACTACTCACATACTACACTCTTTTTAAAGAGTAGTTGCTGCACTGGTATTTGAATGTTAATATTTAAATAAACAATGTGTTCATAAATTATACATCTAACCGTAAAGATTTGTCGTTCATATGTTTTGATTTGGGTAAGAATTTCATTTTGACAAGTCAGGGAAATAATAGTAGTGTATCTTTCATACAACTTTAAAAAGCTTTGTCTGAAAGATCCGCCACGGGTTTTTTTAAATAAATTACCTTTTTGTTTGTAAAATTATTTTAATATGACTAACAATTGATTTTCTTTTAAATACATTTAAAATTAATACTGAATGATTTCTATTTATTGTATTTTCATTTGAAATTACTTTGTAGGAATGCACTTAATTAATAATAATATTTCGGATATCTGACACACAACGCCATCTTGTTTCAAAATAAAGCAGAGCTTGCACTATGAAAACTAGATTGACTAAAAGAATACTTATATTTTTTTTTTGTAAATCGAAACTTGTTTTACATAGAAAACACCAAAACTCGGAAAAAAAAAATTTGTAAATCATACAAACATTTGGTTATTATGTAACTCCTCTCTTTTTCACCACTAAGAAAAGGTTGGACTCCCTTATTGGCTCGAATATTATATTCTATTATACCGTAAGGGTGATCTGACTCATTAAAAACTTGCCGTGTGGGTGAGAATTAAACGTTAAGTCATTTTCATATTTGCCACCAAAAAAATTAGGGCATTGACCCGTCCATAGCTTTGTAACCGTATTTATGTAATGATAAACTTACAGCTTTATTTGAAGCAAGGCGGGAAAAGTCACTTAGTCGTCGTGAGTAAGGTTAATTAGTGAACATTAAGCACCAAAAATTAGTAGTTTTTTTGATTAAAATCTTAAGAATTTAGATCATTGCCTGGTCTATAACCTAGAATTGAAGTAATGATGTCTCATTTGTTTATTTATCAGGCTCCATATATCAAAGTTTATTACATACCAAGAAGTAAAACGTACCGCTTACCTTATTTTCGTTTTTTGATAAGTATTATTTAAAATACCTTGCTAAGAACAATTTATTGAGAACAAGCTTCTCCTTTTTTTTTGGCTTTTGAATCCCTTTTATTCTATAAATGCATTACAATTGAATGCATTCATTACAAATGCATGCATTGCACAATTTAATCACTGATTGTCGCTTAGCCTTACGCAATATACATATGTACAAATAGTTTTTGATAATTACTAATACAAACAATTGACGATGTATTGTAACTCTTAAACAATTAGTATTTACATTGTATTTTAACGAATATCTGTAGTATGCTCGTTAAGCTTCATTCAACAAATTAAGAGAAATTCCTATGCTGAATCTGGATTCTGAAACCTTTTATTACACTAATCCTGTTAAATTTTATTTTTAAAAATACTTTTACCATAGAAGAGTCCATGTTTTGGCACGAATTAGCCAGCTAGATAGAAGCGATAACACGACCTAACAGAAAACCACTGTTAGCTGTCATTGTTTTCGTTGCTTCTCATTGAGCTAGTGAGGTTACCGAAGCCCAAAACCCTCCTCCTTCTGTATTGAGTTGTAGGTGTCCATGGACGACGGTAGTTATATACCATCTGGTGACCCGTCTGCTCGTTTTCCCTTCCTATAAAAAATTAGTATCCCCTTTTCCTTCATTCTTTAGTAATATCTAACTTTGTTAATATCATAGGTATATAAAGAGTGAGCCATGTCCTAAAGACCAGGCCATAATTTTTTAAATATGATCACAGACGAATCATCTTTGTTTGAATCCTTACTTCATTTATGTAAGACCAAAACAACCAAGTTAAACAAGTTGTTATAACAATGTAAACTAATACTTAGCGTCACAGAGTTAAGTGCTTATGTGCTATATTTATTTTTGGTAGATAAGATTTGTTTATCATCATATAAATCTGTGGACACGATGACTGTGTTTTATTAGAATAGCCACTTAACGCCAATCGTGAACTCTGAATTGCGGTAACTTTCTTAGATGTTATGTCACTGGAAATGGCAAGCGGAGCAAATTAAAATTATAATGTACGTCTTTGTTTTATTAATTTTTTCTTTATATAAAGGCAATAAATAATACTTCGCTTGCTTCGGGTTTTCCTGCTCACCTTCGTAGACAGTAACTCCATTGTCATCAAACTTACTAAATTTGTTCATCAAAATTGGAGAGGGAACATCACAAGGTCTTTCGTAAAATAAATATTCATTTGACAATAGCGTATTTTTATCTATTGGAACTGCTGCTCTGTCAGATACTTTCTGGTTTTAATTTGTCGTCATGGCCTGAATAGTTAAAACAACAAGTTTGACCAAATACCCAGCTCTCACGTATGTATCAATTAGAGCTCGAGCTTACTTAAATACCACATCACTGTGTGTGTTTTACCATTCTCACGTAAACATGGTGTTAGACTTAGTAATCTAATATATTGCTTGAAAAAAGCTTTGAAACTAAAAGTCTTTGCTTAAATAATAAGAGTCCTTAGGTGTGGTGTACAGTCTACCTTACGGTAAAACTATGTAGTGACGAAGTAAGAATACGGCGTTTTACCACCCTTGTTAATCCCGTAGATGTCGTAAGAGGCGACTAAGGTAGTAAACTACGCAGGACAACGGCAATGTAATTAAGAAGGAAAATTTGAAACAAACCCTATACCAATCCGTCTGGCCAGCGTGGTGTAGTAGGCCAAAACCTCCTTTCTCAGGAGAGCCTATGTCCATATGTGGACTACTGTAGGCTGCTGATGACGACGATGACGAAGAGCCTTAGTAAAGAAAACAAAGAACATCTGAATATTAAACGTATTCATAAACTTACCCGGCTATATGTTTCTAATACTAGGTATGAAAATTGTTCATAATCGTCACGTTAAGGTTAACAATGTCACTTCCAGTCATAATTATAACGCTGTTACGCCATTAGTTCGTTTTAGGGGTAGATGATGTATCCGATAGAGGGGGTCAAGTGTCCCCCACCGGGTGGTGAAATATCCATAAAAGGGGGTAATTTTGGCCGCGCAGTCAGATCGAATATGTATAACGACCACAAGACAGAAAATTTTATATTTAAATTCTGGACCCCTTTAAATTGACTTCAAGATAGTTATCACGCAAAGAACATTAACTGTATCTTTTAATGATTTGGGTTCCGTAGACATATTAAGCTTAGATTTAAAAAATATATAGTAATTGATAATAATAATTCTTGCATTCCAATTGGTTTGTATTGTTTATTTAGTTAGTTCCTTTGGGTATTCTGATAGATGGCTTTTAATTGTAAAAGTAATAGTAGGATTTAAAATTGGGAAAACATTAAAAAATTGATAACCCAACTCACTTTACAGATATAGCAAAACATAAAATTGTCACAAACCAAACGATGCTATATATTATAAATGTGAAAGTGAGTTTGTTTGTTTGTTACGCTTCCCCACCTAAACCACTAAACCGATTTAAAAAAATATTTCGCTAATGGGAAAACCTTTTAAAGAATTTAAAACAAAATTTGCCTATGTTTTCTCGCTGATAATGTAGTTACATACACGCGGGCGGAGCCACTGGAAAGAAATATAAAGTTATCAAACATAACTGTCATGAAAAAGAAACAAAATAAATTTATGCCCAAAAAAAAAAAGTCCGTGTGGTGACGGGTTAAGATACAGAGTTTTCACCACCCCTATCATCCCGTGGGTTAGTAAGAGGGGACTAAGGGAACAAACTACGCAGGACAACAGCACTGCGAGAGAAGGAAAACTTGACACAAACCCTGTATCAACCCGTCTGGCCAGCGTGGTATAGTAGGCCAAAACCTCCTTCCTAAAGAAGCCTATGTCCAGCAGTGGACTAGTAAAGGGTGGTTGATGTGTTTGATGTGAAAAAATAGATTTCTCGAAAATTTAAAACCCCCGATCAGGTGTGTCGAAAACTTTGCAGCACAAATTTTAAAAGAAAAATATGGCAAGTGTAAGAATCTTATCGCAGAAGAACTAAAAAGATGGTAAATAAATAAAGAACAATGATTAACGAAATATATACAAGTCAAGGTTAATTGTCGTAACGTCATTTGATTATCGTATCGTACAATGATGAAATATGATCCGCGATAGACTTAGAAAATGGATGCGATAAATTTATCGCGATCCCACACTTTAATTAAATGAATACTTCAATTCTAGAAGAGAACTAGTCTGTAATATATTTTTTCTGTATATGACAGCGCATTTTACATTAATTGCTGTAATTGTTCTATTTGGGGTATGTGATACTGATACGATTATGGTACAGACAAAAATAAAATACCTGGTCAGGTTTACATGTGGTGTGGGGTTACCCCGGGTAAGTATTATTAGGTACACACATGTAAATAACTCGTACTGTAAAAAAAACTTGTTTCTTCACAAATACATTTTGCAAAAAATGATTGTTTCCAACCATTAAAATCACGGGTACTTCGTACTAGAGAGGTATGCCGTTTGCTGTGTGTACTCAGCGAGTTAAGAAACGTATTACGTAACGATTGCTACGAGTAATTCTTTATTATTGCAAAATCAAAAACGTTCAATGTGTAATACAATTACAGTAGTAAAAAAAAAATGTTTGCTTTTTTTTCTAATTACAGTCTTTTTTTTTTTTTTTTTTTTTACACAAAAAACCCCCAGACTTGGAACAACAATTTTTGGATCACAAAAAGTGTCGTCCCATGTGGGGTTTGAACCCACAACACTCGGCGTAGTAGGAAGGGGCGTGGCGACCGCTTAGCCACTACGCCACGAGTGTTCTTAGACTGCATAAACACCGTTAATTGAAAAATAGTAAGTAAATCGATTAAAAAAAAATTTAAAACGTCTGGGTAAACCCCGGAAAAGATTATTTAAATATATATTTATTTTTATTTAGATAGTAGTAATTTGGATAGTTTTTCACAAGTTCTTTCTAGAATTTACCGATAAATAAAAAGATGATGAAATATTTCGTACTAAAAATTTAGCGTTAACAATTACATTGATTCATATTTTTTTTTGATGACATATGGGTATGTACCAAGAAATGAGACATTTCGAAATATTTAAGGCGATATTGTAGTGCTGTCAACTTCAGGTTAAATTCATTACAACACATCTATAGTAATCTTATAAAGAGGTAATATTTGGAAGTTTTTTTTTTTAAAATGTTTTATTTTTTCTCGCTATATAACATCTCGCTTGCCCAAATTTAGGAGCTATGAAATATGCAGCAAAAGCGGAGAAAATTTATTGCTTTTGAAAGATGCAGACAAAGTTGCGCTGGTCTGCTATTTTGATTATTAAAGGACTACAGACAAACAGCAGAATGTATACATAAACTGTCTAAAGTAGACAGAAGTCTACTTTAGACACCGCCGATACGACTCTTAAATATATTGGTAGGTATTGTATTATTTACCTACTTATTTCTATCTAAATTTATTATACCTTTGGCACTCGGGTTTAAATACTTAGTATAGGACTTTACCTAGTTAACTAAACTATAAATGTATGTAGTACTAAATTTTGTAATTTTTCACTTTATTGTACTTACACATCTATTGCGATCATTTATCATTTTTGACGATCGGGTGGAGCAGTGGTTTGTGGGAACGGACTGTTATTCCAAGGGTGTAATGTGTGCATGAACATTTAATGTTTGATTTTAACAACAACACCTAGACCAAATGATTTGGTCTAGGTGTGTCTATGTTAGTAAAGTATGTTAACTTTTAAACTTTTGCGTTCCATGATAATTAATATTATTTAACGGGAATTTAACGCGATCTCTTATTTAGGGTATTTCATACCTCTGGTTTGCCTGACGTTTCGACCAGGGTTTCAAACCGGCCGTGGTCACAAGGCTGACTGGCTCATCGCGCACGCCCTCCGTCCCTCGAATCCGTGAAGTAGAAGGCTCTTCATCTACCCGCACATTTTCGATATTTTTTGTGTCGCCATGTACCGTCCCATACCACACTAACAGTGTCCCTATTCTGTAAGCAAACCGATGAGTCCCTATTCTGGTGTTACCGATTGCGCAGAAAGCGAGGTGGTATTTTTTTACACTGGATTCCACGCCTGTGATAATTTAAAACCATCTTCCCGATTGAAAGTTTTATGCTTTTTAAACTCAATCGCTTCACGTACAACCTTGAGTAAAAATGACGTTCGGTGGAGAGGACTTGCGTGCGGTGAAATTCAAACCATGTTGATGCCTGCATCGAGTGCATGTTCTGCAATCGCTGATTTGCTCGTCTGTCGGTTCTTCACAGCACCAATAAGGAGTGCCTAAACGTCGTAAAAGACCTACTGAGAGACAACGAGCTGCCCTTTTAAAATATATGGGTCTACTTGAACACTGTTTAGAAGGCAACTATTTCCTTTTCCAAAGGTCAACATTCCCTCCAAATTGATGGTGTCGCGATGGGAATCCCTGTAGCCCCAGTACTGGCCAACATCTGGATGGAACATTTTGAAGAGAAGGCTTTAATCTCGGCCCGAATACCTTTAAAGCTATGGAAGCGATACGTGGATGACATTTTCAGTATCGTCAAGGAAAAACAAACAAGAAGTGGATCAATATATACAACATCTGAACTCTATCACCCCAAAATGAGGTTTACATATGAAATGGAGACGGACAGGTCTTTTGTCCTTCTTAGATGTTAAAGTAGCCGTGAGATCGGATGGGTCCCTTGTCACACTGTGTGTACCGTAAACCTACTCATACGGACAGATACCTACACGCCACGCCCTCATCTTTCACCCCCGGCACTTGCAATCTGTTATGACTTCACTAAAAAACAGAGCTTACGATCTCTGTGACCTGAACATTTAGAACAGGAGCTAAAACATGTTCGGAGGTACTCAAAGGTAACGGATATCAAGTGAAAGGAGACGGAAGCAACCGAAAATAAGACGCAAGTATCCAAGTGAACAGGCAACCGGCCTATATCCCTTATGTCAAGGGAGTTACGGACAAGATCGGGTCTGTACTAAAGAAATATTCCCTTCCGACAGTATACACAACCAGGCATAAAGTTCCAACTCTCGGCACACCGAAGGATACATTGCCACTACAAACTCCGGGTGTTTATAAAATAGACTGCAGCTGCGGAAGCTCATACATAGGGCCCAAACTAATCGGACTATTGCAGAAAGGGTCAAAGAGCATATCGCTGCTGTGAAGAACCGACAGACGAGCAAATCAGCGATTGCAGAACATGCACTCGATGCAGGCATCAACCACTGGATTGAATTTCACCGCACGCAAGTCCTCTCCACCGAACGTCACTTTTACTCAAGAGTTTTTACGTGAAGCGATTGAGATTAAAAAGCATAAAACTTTCAATCGGGAAGATGGTTTTAAATTATCTACAGCGTGGAATCCAGTGTTAAAAAACTACACCTCGCTTTTTTTGGGGCAATCGGTTAAAAACCAGAATAGGGACTCATCGGTTTGCTTACAGAATAGGGACACTGTTAGTGGGGGTATGTGACGGGACAATGCGACACAAAAATATATCGAAAATGTGCGGGTAGATGAAGAGCCTTCTACTTCACGATTCGACGACGGAAAGGGGGTGCGCCGATGAGCCATCAGCCTGTGACCACGGCCGGTGCAACCTGGTCGAAACGTCCAGGCAAACCAAGGTATGTAATACCCTAAATAAGAGATCGCGTTAATTCCCGTTAAATAATATTAATTAGTATGTTTTGTTTTTACAAAAAAAAATATTTGTATTAATATCAGTTGTGTAGTAACCCATAGTACAAACTCTGCTTATTTGGGATTAGATGGGGTTGGGGTGAATGTGGTAGAATAAAATTATTATTGATTTTTTTTTAGCTTTTTGCACTAAATTTTTTAACTACTATAAACTTCAAGGTTAAAAACATCTTGCATTTCTATATGTGACGGTAGCTTAAACATTTTGTGCAAAGAATTTCTTTACGTGTATTATTTTTATTTGGAATTCATAGAATCTAACCACCAGAACAATTGCATGCACTAGGCCTTCAATAGATCTATCAGTATAAATATGTATGGAAAATGAAATATATAATACATACTAAATTAGAAAAAACCCTAAAACAAAAATGTTTTTTCTTAAAACCTAATAAAAATTTTAAAACTTTGAGTAAATAATCGCTGGGTAAGAATATGTCCTCAGCAAGTTGCCACGCTCGTGTGTATCTTCGAAATTACAAGCCCGATGATAAAGCTTGCACCCCTTACAAGAAACTATCACGAGTTACACAAGTATTGGCTAAAAGAGGGTTGTTTTATAACGTCCCCCAGTTTGGCGCATGTCATTCACTGCAGCCCTATAAAAAAACCACCGAATTATTTGAGCCCCGAGTAGTCCATTCTTCCATTTTAAGTTGACGACGACCGAGATTGAGGGTAGAGCTGCTAAGATTGGTGTGTACTGGGAGGTTAGGAGTCAAAAGGATCTGTTACGGTAAAACCCTAAATTTTCTGTAGTCAACTTATTGATAGCAAACATAAAAATATCATAATTCACGTTCTTGGGCAGATATTATTTCATGCGATCAAGTTTATCTTTTAACCAAGTGGGCTATAGTAATCTGTTTACTGAATTCTCCCGGTTTGTTGTACGGAGTGATATTAAATTTATATTTTTCTTTCAATCTACATAAATCTATTATATATTATTTTAGGAATCCATGGCACAGGATATCCTATTTTGGGTCCTAATTTCACAAATATTGGGACTTCAAAGGCTACCATGTAAACGCTTTTAATGAATTTACATATAGGTTAAAAATATTTTTTTGGAATAAATAAATAAAAAAACAAATTTTAATTCCATTTATTTGTATATTTATATAAAACAATTGTAGCAAGATACCCTGGAAGATAAATTTACATTTCTAAGGGAAAAAAAAAAACAATATTCAAAACACATAGAAAGTTTGAGAATAAAGCTTCTCCTTTTATAGTTTTGGGTTTTAAAAATACGCCTTAAATTGCCTAATTTCTCCTCTTGAAATTGGTTAATACAAAATAGATGCAACATAACACAAGCTGTTAGAGGATTTACTCATACTTGGTGAAAGAGAGTCAAAATTCAGAAATTTCACTTTTTTTAATAGATTTTAGTTGACAAACAAGCACATGGCTCGTCTAGCGGTAAATCCCCGTGCCTAGGGAAAACTTGCAACATCACAAATAGGAGGGAAATTGTGATTTTTCCGAAATATCTCCTATTCGTGGACCTTGGCGATACAAACCACAGAAAATTTGTGTTTGCATTTATAGTTATAGCATTGTTTCCAAAATCATACAAACGATTTATATAAAATTACGTATTTAAATAACGCTTTTGTAGCCTTAACGAAGTAATATTGGATGGACTGCACGGATACGTAGTGGTTTAGGCGGTCCCACCGACGCCGCTTCCTCCTGCTAATTTATTACACTACTATAATAGGCTTAATCGAAGTCATCGGTAATAAAGTTTGACTTGCAAAGATTTATGATGTGTGAAAATTACAAAATTTTAAAAATTTTTATTTCCCCTCATTCGTAGCTTGAAGTTATTTAATATGAAGTAAGTAAGTTTTTAAATTTTAATAACAAGCTTGGAAATTGTTGTAAATATATTACACCACTGTTTCAAAACAATTAGGCGCAAAATTGCCGCAAAAGAAATACGGTCAGTCGTTATAATAACAAATAACAAAATCTCTTATATCACAGGGAGAGATTTTTTTAAGTTGTCCAATTTAAGCCGTTTTTTCGATTACATAAACAATAGCGGGCTGTAAGGCGTAATTTGGTGGCATAACGGCTGACGAAGCGGGGTTAATTAAAAAAATAAAAAGCCGTCCACCGCCAACCTAACGTTATTATATCAAAAGCAGCTTTGAATTCGCTCCTCCTGGAAAATGTGTCAACAGGCGATCACCTATTTCTAATTTTGGTTCAATTTTACGGGCTTCGGTACCCCCGACCAAAAACTTCACTTGTATTTAATATTTGTTTACGAATGTACGAAACATTATATGCTGAAATTGATAATAAAAGACTAAATCAATCATCAAAGACTGAATAGTATCTTTATAAAAAATGTAAGCCTTCGCTTCAAACAATATAAATTGATTTTATCGGAATGACTTTTATCATCCCATAGTTTTTATGAACATATTGTAACCATTATGTCAGAGCCATGCATAAACACAACTAGTTTTTTTTTTTATAAAACGTAAAAAAAGCGATGAAAAATTATCGTGCATTTGGGATTTCACTGGCGAAAGAGTCAAAGATTTGTGAATTCCCCGCCAGTCTTACGGTTTGCTCTTAAACATCTCAATTGCATCGGTTAATATAGACTTTGTTTAAAAAAAATCTCTCTCTAGGCACCTCCCTGGGTTGTTTTTTCTTTTTGCGGGGTGCGATCCCCTTAATGACCGTTTAAAACTTACGATACACGGGCGAGCTCCGACAGGGCCCAACGTCGGGGGGTAATTCCCAAAAGGGTTTAAAATTTCCTTTTTCTTTTTTGTGAATTAATCCCCTATGTGCGTGGGGAATTAAATTTTGTGGTATTTTTTAAACTTGATTTTTGACGACTGGTCTCTTCATCCCCCTTTAAATATTGTTGGTGAAGGTTGATTAAAACAATCTCCATTATTGTTCATTTTATCTTTTATCCCTAAATTTTGCCGAAAGGAACCGCTTCAGCACATATAGGGGGAGCCACTGGAGTATCCACTCCCTAACAGAATCGGGTGTTAAACAATTCCATCTTTTCCCTTATTGCTTTTCACGAGTAAAAAATTTCAGAGGCCCAAACTAACACTACGTACAATTTTCACTCAAATTTGAAAAGTTGCTATTGAATTTTTTTTTTACATAATCTTACTATAGTTATAGTCTAGAGTAATATAAAAGTAAAATTTTCCTAAAGTCTCGTGACTATCACTGCTTGCGGGGCTGTTTAAAATCTAGAGAGTGTGTGCTAGTTTGGTTCCTTGCTTTGCGAGACAAAAAAAAAAAAAATTTTAAAAACTTTAAAAAACCTTTTTTCCCCAAGTAATCAAAAAATTTATTTCGTTTTAAAATAAAAAACCCAATTACTGCAAAAGGGCGTATAAGGCGAGGTTTGTATGCATATTATATAATTTGCATTATAAATAACCATTTTAGCTTAAAAATGCTCATTTCAAAATTTTTTACATTAGGAAAAATCTTCATAAGTCCTGAGATGATAAAAAAATTAAAAGATAATTCAAACTTTTTCCATTCACCAAGGAATATCTCCCAAAATTTGCCTAATTAAAATCTAAGGGAAAAAGAGCCGGCCTGCTTTTTTCGGGTTTACTTCCAAATTTTTATGGCACAAGCAAATTTGTTTAATAAACTCGAAATTTTAAAAATTGGGATGAAAAGATTGGTGGAAAGGGGTTAGAGTAGTTGAAATGTTGAATTGGAGGGTGCCACTGGTGCGAAAAATTACGCTTAGCAATTCGCGCACGATTAAAATTATCCTCTCAGTTTTACGCCGGGGGGAGTGAAGTATGCTACAGACTTCATATAAAAAGATATATCTTTTGTTTGGGAAACAAAAACCTGAAGCTGTTTTATGATGTATTAAGAAATTATATTGTACACTCAGAGCTTCGTCTACCCATTAACCTTTGATGCAAAACCCCATGGTTTTCGTATGGTAAATTGGCATTTGATTGATAAAATGTCTTGAAATTTATGAACACTATTTTTCTACGCGTGACGAACACGTGAATATGTCTACAATTTTTATTATTATTTTTTTTTATCTAAACTTAACATTTTAATTGTAAAAGGAGCTAATTACTTGCAATTTTTTTTGGTAGCAAAAAATTTAAAAACATTTTTAGGTAGGTTGCTATTTGTATGAAAAAATAAATTTATACCCACCTTACTCGATGACAGGGGTGTTGGTGTATAAAAGGGCAGGGGTGTATGGTGTATAATGATGCGCTATGGTGTATCTTTTTCCCAAGAAAAAAAAAAAAGCTTTTTTTTTTTTAAAAAATAAAAGGAAAATTTTTTTAAAATAATTAATTTAAGAATTGGCAATTTTTTT